>JABUQX010013809.1:5000-12500 GCA_015478945.1 Trachelipus rathkii
GAAGTGAAAGTTATTAGTTTGTGAGTTTGATATTGTTTATTTATTATAGTGGTTTGGGAGTAGAGTTTGAGAATGTTGTAATTAATGATGTTGGTGGTTTATAGTATGAATAGAGTAGATTAATGTATAATTAATTATGATTTGTTAATTACTTATTTAATACTTGGATTCATGATAGGGGTGGAAGAGATTTTATGCCATTCTAACGATAATATATATGATAATATAATATATTATATATATAATGATTATGATATAATATATATATATATATATATATTATATATTAATATATTAAATAATATATATATATATATATATATATAATTATATATATATATATTACTTAATATATATAATTATATATAGTTAGCTGCTAACCCAATTTATATAAATCTTCACGTACGCCACTGAATATATAATATATATATATATATATATATATTATATATATTATATAGTATATATAATTAATTATATATATTTAGAGATATTATATAGTAATATATATATATATATATATATATATATATAGGCACAGGACCCCCGAAGAAGTTCAGGCATGTAACTAGAAAAATATAACATCTACAGGAAATAAATAACATTTTTGAATTCAGGAAGTAATTTCATCGAGGAAACTTGAAAAAATAAATTTATTTTATGTTCTAAGTATTTATCAATAACTTCTTAATATTTAGTAATATTTTAGACCTGAAATAGTGCAAGCTCTGAATTTGACCTTGAAAGCTGCAGTAGTCTCTGAGAGTAAAAGGTTTTGCCAAATAACCCGGTTTTTTGGTCAGAAAAAAATAATATTTTTTCTTTTATATCTTATTAGGGGTTCGAGCTTCCGGAGGGACAGAGGGGGGGGACGAAGTTCTGGTCCCCCCCGTCCGCCCCCGGTAGGCCGAAGGAACCGACTGCTGATCGTGGTCCGTTCCTTGTTTACCCGCGTGGGTAAATTCCGTTCGTTTTAAAAAAAAAAGAATATTCACATTTGGCAACTTTTCCGTGCAATACTCGGGAGTAAGGCGGACGCATCTTTGATTATCAAGTTACTGTAAAATTGATAAAAATATTTTAAAAAACAAATTTTACTTTTTAAAAAAGCGTTTACTTGTTTTTTATTTTTGAATTCCGGGTAAAAAATGTCTCCTGAATTATATAAAATGAATTATTTTATTTTCATTGCCTTTTTATAGTTTTTTTAGTTACATAATTGCCTGGCCTTTTCGGGATGCTGACCAATATATATTTAATATATATAATTATATATATATTATATAATATATATATATTTATATATATATATATATAATATATATAATATTAATTATTTTTAATTTATATTAAAAAAAATTAATATGTCTTATAATGTATACAATGGAAATAACATAGTATTTTATAATATAAAATTTTGTGATTTAGAATTCTTTTTTTTTTTTTTTGAAAGGCGCTGTAAAGATAATCAAATATTTTTGGTTAGAAATGACCCACACCATTATTGCAAAGTTTCTTGTGATGAAGAAACGTTTTGTGGTGAGGTGATAGTTCCTGAAGATCATCTAAGCGTAAGTTTGTACTTTTTTTTCTCTCTTATTGAAGTTTAGCTTTATTATTATTATTATTATTATTATTATTATTATTATTATTATTATCATTAAAACAATTATCATTAATCAAATTATCAATTATATTTATCAAGATTATCATTATGCATATATCATTATTATTATTATTATTATTATTATTATTAGTAGTAGTAGTAGTAGTAGTAGTAGTAGTAGTTGTAGCAGTAGTAATATTAGTAGTAGTTGTAGTAATAGTAGTAGTAGTAAAGTCTGACTATATTATATTTACGAATTACTGTTATATGGTTTTTGATAAACTTATTGTGTCGCTTTAATTTACTTTGTTTAACAAACTGCAAATTGAGTTTTGTTTTGTTTTTTTTGTTGCAGGGGTGTCGTGTTTGTGATGCCTTAGGTCATGAATGTCATTTAAAAACTCCTCCAGTTGGAAAGGGAATCGTAAATGCAGACTTTATATTTTATATTTCTGCTTTGGAAACTGATAGATGTAAAAAAGGGTTCACAGTTGCCTACGCAGCTCATTGCCAGCAAGAGGCGACTTTAGACAGGTAAATATATTATTCCTCCTCCTCCTTTTCCTTTGCGAATCCTTTCATACAATATATGAAGAATACTGTGACCTGTAGTTGTACTCACCCTATATTTGTGCTAGTCTTCCTCGACCATATTATAGTCTGGCAACTATCCCGCTCTTCTCAAAACCAACTTCTTTTCTCAACTTAGACATTATACAGGATAGGTACCTGTGTACACTAATTGCTCCAAAGGAGAAAGAATGGAGTTGAAATATCGCTGTCATTCCCAACCGCACCTTATCACGTATTCTTCCTCATTACTCATCAGTATTCACAGCCGAGTAAGTGTCACTGTTTCTAGAGATTTCCAGAACCACTCCTCTCGGTATGGATGAAGTTTTTATTATTTTCTTAGACTTCAAAACAACAATGCTGACACTTCAAAATAGATTAAACTAGAAATCTTCCTGTTTCTGTAATCCAAAAACTTCTCTTTCGGCTGTACACATGGTTGAAGTTTTACTAACTTTGCTGACTCCCGTCCCATGTTAATATCCCAGGAAATGATAAAGCTTACAGATTGCAATTTCTATGAAAATCAATAGGTTTTACTGATAGGTAATTGATAAAATGTATTCTGTCTAAGATTATTTGAATGTCCTCAAAATTAGCATATAAGGTATTATTAGATTTATGATATTCTAATAATAAAAGAAATAAATTTAAAATTAATAAATAACCCCCCAAAAAATAATTTTTATGTAGGGACGAAGTTCTTATTTATACCCTACTTAATTAATATTTATATGGAAAATATTGAGGTCTGATGCCGGTCATTTTGTTCGGCATATATAAAGATTGGGTATTGTATGCCGGTATCAGGGGAAGATTATTCACGAAGAAACAGTCAAAGACATAAAGAAAATATTGAAAAAGGACTATTAACCGATGGAATGTATGACTTACATAGGACTGGACTTAGGGTTATTATAAGTCGAGCAATACTAAAATCTATATGATTATCAGAATGACCTGTTGATCCAAACTACGCTCGATTTTGCTTGTGTTTTACACTCACCTTCTCTAGATCTACAAAGAGGAAGCTATCTTACTAACTACTTCTAGTACCTCATTCTAAAGTTTTTTTATATATATATATATATGTTCTGGCAGGACTTGTAAGGAGGATTACTATCGGAGCTAAGCTGTAAAGAGTTAAATTAACCCTTGCCACAGGAAGATGACCTTAAATTCGAAATCGGACATACCAACTTGGCACACGGCTTCCGCATATTATTGGAGACCCCGATCCCTCACTTTTGTTATTCCTTACGTTCCTCTTTCCGTCCATCATATCCTAGTAGGATGTACTGCTTCAAAGTTTACCAGACAAAGGTTCTTTCGTAACCTACATAATATCTTCTTTGAAAATGTCTTTCTTACATCTTGTCGGAATTCTTATCTTCTAATCGGTTAATTTTTGCATTTCTTCATAAATTATATCCCATGTTTAGGATTTAATCTTCGTAGATTGTCCCCTGTTTTTCGTTTCGTCTTTATGTTGTCCTTAACCCAGTATCGCCTCTTTCCAGTGAGCAGTGACAACTATACCTAAAAAATAAAAATTATTTTTATTATTATTATTATTATTATTATTATTATTATTTTTATTATTATTATTATTATTATTATTTTTATTATTATTATTATTATTATTATTATTATTATTATTATTATTATTATTATTATTATTATTATTATTATTATTATTATTATTATTATTATTATTATTATTATTATTATTAGTTGATGATATTTTATTTGCTTTAAAACTTTTTACTTAACGATGCTTTTTTATTTATAGAGTACATGCAATAGTGTCAATTTTTTTTTGTTTGTTTGTTTGTTTTTTAAACAGGCCGATCGCAGGTCATGCCAATCTATGTCCATTCTCAATATCTCTTAAAGAACAAGAAGTACAAACCTTATTATCAACAGTGAAACACGAAATTCTTCACGCCCTCGGTTTCTCTGTTTCTCTTTATGCTTACTTTAGAGATGTCAATGGAGAACCTCTCACAGAAAGAACGGAAAGTGGAAAACCAGCTCTCAATGAACAGTAAGATTAAATGAACATATTTTTTTTAATCGTATTTTTTGAAAATATGTCTATAAATAGGTTATTACAGAAAATATTGATAAATTCCAAATGTGGAAAAATTATTCGAAAAATTTTATTTTTTATTTTTTGTTTAGATTGCAAGCAAGACAGTGGAGTGATAAAGTCATCAGAAAAGTTATTCGTAATGACTGGCTTGTCCGTGAAGGTCCAATAAAAAAGCAAGTTAATATGATGGTTACACCTAACGTTGCTCGAGAGGTATTTGTTTTTCATTTAAAACCACTGCAGCATACCCAAAAATTCTATAGAACATTCCTTAGTAATAGCAAGAAATATCAAAATCAAACTAAATTTTTTAATATCTGTATTCTATATCTATATATATATATATATCAAGATGCATATCTGAATCTATAAGTATCATCATTATTCAGTATCTAAACTATTAGTAAACTTAGTGCATATCTGTTTTGTGAACTTTTTGTATTTAGTTTTACCGGAAGATTTACATGTTATACATGAAACAAGACCTTTAAATCATTTTCAGCTGAAATATGTTCGTATTTAAAATGTTTAAAAAAAATATTACAGGCGAAAATGCATTTTGCTTGCCCCAGTTTGGAAGGAGGAGAGTTGGAAGATCAAGGCTTTGAAGGAACTTCCCTAACTCATTGGGAAAAGAGAGCCTTTGAGGTATTTAAAAAAAAAAAATATATATATATTATATATATAGTTATATAAAGAGCATATATATAGTTATTATTATATATATATATATATATATATATATATATATATATATATTAGTTATATATATATATATATATATATATATATATATATATAAGGAAATAAGTTTTAAGTCAGTAAAAGAAACTTGTACATTTTAAGTATATATATATAAATATAAAAAATATATATATATATATATATATATATATATATATATATATATATATATATATATATATATATATATATATATTTTTTTAATATATATATATATATATATATATATATATATATATAATAGTATGTTCTTTTCTAAAATGAAAATATTTTAATATATTTTAGTAATAGCATCTTTCTTTTCTTATTCTTCAGAATGAAGCTATGACTGGTACTCATACACAAAATCCAGTATACTCTCGAATAACATTAGCGCTTAATGGAAGATACTGGTTGTACTATGCCAATTATGATATGGCTCAACCATTGAAATGGGGAAATGGTCTTGGTTGTACATTTGCAAAAGGTAGCTGTATGAAGTGGATAACTGAGCAAACGCAAAGTATGTATTTTTTTTAACTATATATATATATATATATATATATATATATATATATATATATATATATATATATATATATATATATATATATATATATATACATATATATATATATAGTATGTATATAACTATACGGTATTTGCTTTATATAATATATATATATATATATATATATATATATATATATATATATATATATATATATATATATATATATATATATATATATATATATATATATATATATATATCAGAAAGTAACTTTAGCACTTAAGAAATTTCACCTACAATTTTTTTTTTTTTCAGAGGAAAGAGCATTCATCCATATTGTAATAAAGTTAAAATGATCCTTTAGAAACAGAATGCACGGACGATAGGAATTCTGTGGCTCTCTGCAATCTTATTGAATATCCAACCCATTTGCCATTCCACTATCAAGTAATTATAACCCACATATATTAATTTATTGAAACACTCTAGTTATTACTTTGTGTAATTTTAATAATAATTCATTAGTTGTGTATCTAGAGCTTGAGATATATATATATATATATATATATATATATATATATATATATATATATATATATAGTAGTTAGTATATATATTATAGATATATATATATATATATATATATATATATATATATATATATATATATATATATATATATATATATATATATATATATATATTACAGAACTTCCGCAATTCCCAGTGTATCCAGAAGAGATGTAGGTAAATATGGCGGATCCGTTTCCTTAGCAGATTTTTGTCCTTACATTCAAGAATTCACGTGGAAAAGTCAAAATGTCGTTGTACGTGGTTCTCATTGCCATTATAAAGAAAATAGTCCAGGTAAGATATATATATATATATATATATATATATATATATATATATCAGATATATATATATATATATATATATATATATATATATATATATATATATATATATATATATATATATATATATATATATATATATATATATATATATATATATATATATATACCTATATATATATATATATATATATATATATATATATATATATATATATATATATATATATATATATATATATATATATATATATATATATATATATATATATATATATATATTTCTTTCTCTTTTTTCTTTATATTCTCCCATAAGACTGGAGGTAAGGTGCGTGTCATGCATCGGAAAAGAAAAAGCAGTAGAAGAATATGACAAAAGTCGAAAAGGGAAAGCCCAGCCTTTACCGCCCCTCTGTACCATTAATTAGTGAGAACTCATCACAGACAGAAAATCCACCCTAAAGCTTCATGGGACCGCGACGGACCACTATGGTAGATCGTCAATGTAAGGGTTCATCCTTCATATATATATATATATATATATTTATATATATATATATATATATATATATATATATATATATTTATATTTACCTATAGTTAAATAGGTATATATATATATATATATATATATATATATATATATATATATATATTTCTTCTTCTTTATATTCCTTTATTTCCCAAGAAATGGATAAGGGCAAGGCAACGAGCATCGGGAAGAAAAGTACCTTAGAAGAAATACACATAAGCTCGAAAAAGAAAGCCCAGCCGCATCGTCTCTCACTATTAATTAGTGAGAACTATCGCAGTCAGAAAATCCATCCTAAAGCTTCATGGGCGATGGACCCCCACTATGGTAGATCGTCAATGTAAGGGTTCATCCCTTTGCCCAGGTTGGCCACAACCATACCCCCCTCACAAAACCCCGCCCAATTCTGTTATACACCTTCTTCTCGCCTCTGCCAAACTCATATTTCACTCCTTTACAGACTTAATCCACTTTTCTTCGGTCTCCCAGCCGGTCGGTTCCCAGCACACTCGCCACTATGTATCCATTCAACCAACCGACTATCATCCATCCTTTCCATATGACCAAACCATCTCAACATACTTTCATTTTTATTCTCTC
>JABUQX010013809.1:15000-25000 GCA_015478945.1 Trachelipus rathkii
AGAGAAGAAGTGTGGTGGTGAAGAACGTCAGTGGCAACATTGGGGATCAGGTTGCTATGAATATACTTGCAAAGAGGGTAGGATACATATTCATGTCGCCAACCTCACTTACGAATGCTTCCATAAAGATCAGGTAACATTTTATTTTATGCATAATAAAATTTGTTTATAGTAATACATAATTTTACCTGAGAATTTCCATCAAGTAACTTTAGGAACAAAATTTGTTTATAATAAGACAATTTTACTTTACAATTTCGATCAGGTAACTTTAATTTTATTGAAAGGCATAATTTTACCTGAAAATTTCCATCAGGTAACTTTAATTTCATGTGTAACAAAATTTTGTTTATAGATGAAATATAATTTTACTCGAAACTTTCCATCATTGCAGGTTATTCCAATCAGAATGTTTTATAATGACTGGCTCCATGAAGGAGATATCATATGTCCACCATGCGAAGAATTTTGTGAAACGGTATGTATTTTTCTTTGTAAATTTTTTTTTTCATTTAATATGTTAGATAATAGTAGTTTAATTTAATTTGTTAGTGAATGGTAGTATCGATTTTATTTGTGTTAGTATAAAAGTAGTTCCTGCTTATAATAATAATAATAATAATAATAATAATAATAATAATAATAATAATAATAATAATAATAATAATAATAATAATATAGTAATATAATAGTAATTTCATTTAATTTGTTAGCAAATGGTAGTATCGATTTTATTTATATTAGTATAAAAGAAGTACCTGTTTATAATAATAATAATAATATAGAAATTCTATGTCAGCTTTTGTTTTTATATAAGTTTTACTTTTAACTTCTAATTCTCTAAATATTTTTTTCTGATTTTCATTTAATTTTCTTAATACTAGTCTAGAAAATAGTTTGCATAGAAAATAAGAGGCATATTTAAATTTATTAGTTTCTGACCGGTTTCGTCCGTAAACTTCGGACATCTTCAGAGTTTCGATTCTAACATTTGAATGAATTATAATACAAGATTTAAAAAATTAAAATTACAAATTAGATTTTAGATTTTTACATTTCATATAATATTTAATTTAAGTGACAATACGTTGAACTTTATGTTAATGTCTTATCTGATTACGAACTCAATCATAATGAAAATAACTTGCTCAACAAAGGCCTAAACTTTGGTTTAAAAACTAACTGTAGCAAAATTGACAAATATATTGAAGTGGAGAAACTTTACAATGATATTTTACACAAAAAACAGGAACTTAAAACTATCTCTGTGGAAAATGAAGACCATCTTAAAACTAAACTGAAAACTTTTTCCTTTTCGTTTCTTAAAGACAAAAATTACAAAAATCTTTCTAAAGAAGACCATGAGGCTATATCAACCCTCAAACAGAATCCAAGCATAGTAATCAAAAGGCCAGACAAAGGAGGAGGAGTGGTGATTATGAATAAAACCAGTTATGAACTAAAACTTAAAAATATCTTGAATGACGTTAACAAATTTACCATAGCTCCACCAAACATTAATAATATCACTAAAAATAAAATAAATAAAATAGCTCATGAAATTAAGAACAAAAATATCTCTAACAAAATTAAAAGAACTGGTCATTACAATGAAGGATATATATATGGACTACCCAAAATACACAAAGATGAAAAAGACCCACCCCTGCGTCCCGTAATATCAATGTGTGGTACTGTCACTCATGACATTGCTCAATACCTCAATACCTTAATACGTCCTTACTTAGATAGCACGTTTATTGTCAAATCTAATAATGAAACCCTATGTAAACTATCTCACTTAAAACTTAGCAACTCAGAAACGCTTGCTTCTCTGGATGTTGAATCATTATTTACGAATGTCCCCGTTGTAGAAACCATAGATATTATAATTAAACATGTTTATCATTCTAATAATCCACCTCCTCATGACATTTCCGAAAACCATATGAGGAACCTACTATTAATATGTTGTACTGAAACCCCTTTCAAATTTCAAGATAGTTTCTACCTGCAAAAGGATGGTGTTGCCATGGGTTCACCTCTAGGCCCTACATTCGCTGACTTTTACATGGCGGAGCTAGAAAATGAAATTTTGAGGGAAAACAATACATTTAACCCAGTCTTTTATGTAAGATATGTTGACGACACCCTTACTATATTTAGGAACCATACAGACATTTATCAGTTTATCAACCGCTTGCAAAACCTTTCTTGCCTCAAATTTACATCTGAAACATCTCAAAATAATATTATTAACTTTTTGGATATTAAAATCAAAATTAATGATGATGGAACCTTTTCTACAGGCATACATGTCAAGCCAACTGATAATGGTCTGTACCTTAATTACAGCTCCTACTCCCCAGAAGTATATAAGAATTCAATTGTTAAAACACTCATATATAGGGCTTATAAATTGTGCTCGGATTGGGAATCATTTGATGTTGAAGTTCAAAGAATTAAACAGAACCTGATCAACTGTAACCACCCTTTAAATTTAACGGAGAAAATAATTAACAAAACCATCAACAAACTCTATAAAAAACAGGACAATACGAACAATATCTCTGAAAGCATTAAATTTTATTTTAAAACTTCAAATGCAAAAGACTTTGATAAAGAGGAAAAATGCCTACGCGGCATTATTAACACCCACATTAAATCTACAAGCAACACAAAAATCACAGTTAAACTATACCACAAAACAAGAAAACTTTCTTCCTGCTTCTCTACTAAGGATACCCTTTCAGTTAATCACCATGTCGTGTACCAATTCGCATGTCCCGAGTCTGACTGTACGTCGACGTATATTGGTTACACGACTAATAGATTGACAGATAGGGCATACCAGCACCGATTTAAACCTAGTAAAATATATGAACATTTATTCACGGAACATAACAAAACAACTATACCTGATATCTCACAGTCATTCAAAATTTTGCACTCCTCATGCGGAGCTCAAAAACTGAAAATAGCTGAGGCTTACTACATAAAACATTTAAAACCAGACATTAACATAAAGTTCAACGTATTGTCACTTAAATTAAATATTATATGAAATGTAAAAATCTAAAATCTAATTTGTAATTTTAATTTTTTAAATCTTGTATTATAATTCATTCAAATGTTAGAATCGAAACTCTGAAGATGTCCGAAGTTTACGGACGAAACCGGTCAGAAACTAATAAATTTAAATATGCCTCTTATTTTCTATGCAAACTATTTTCTAGACTAGTATTAAGAAAATTAAATGAAAATCAGAAAAAAATATTTAGAGAATTAGAAGTTAAAAGTAAAACTTATATAATAATAATAATAATAATAATAATAATAATAATAATAATAATAATAATAATAATAATAATAATAATAATAATAATAATAATAATAATAATTCTCAAAAGTTTATTCGGGTTGTGAACATTTACATTCATAGGCTTTTACAATATTTAATGTAGGTCCTACACTACTAAATACATCTATTTAAATAAGAAAACTGTCCACTACTCTGAAAGGGGGCTACGGGGGAAACAGTAGTTATATATATATATATATATATATATATATATATATATATATATATATATATATATATATATATATATATATATATATATATATATATATATATATATATATATATATATATATATATATATATATAATTAATAATAATAATAGCTTTAATAGTGATAACGTAATTAGATTAATAATTATCGCAAAAATTGAAGTAGAATGGATACTAGCCATGATAGAGTTTTTAATAATAATAATAATAATAATAATAATAATAATAATAATAATAATAATAATAAAAATAACAATAACTAATAATAATAATAATTATAATACTAATAATAATAATAATCTGAAAAAATGATACCACCTTCATTATTATCATTATTATAATAACAACAACAACAACAACAACAACAACAACAACTAATAATAATAATAATAATAATAATAATAATAATAATAATAATAATAATAATAATAATAATAATAATAATAATAATAATAATAATAATAATAATAATAATAATAATAATAATAATAATTTACCAGTAACAATAGTAATGGTTCCCATGCTTATTACATTTCAGAAAAAAAAGGGATTTTGTAAAAAAGACACAAATATGCCAGTTGACATTTCCTATCCTAGTGACGTATTAATTTGTGGTTCATCATCTCTTCAGGCTTCTTTATGGGTATTACTCTATGGTAGTACATTGAACATTTTGATTCTTCGGTGATTTCAGTTGAATTTAGAACTGTTAATATTTTTTTTTTCAGAATTTTAACAAGGAATTTAAGTAAAATTCCTTTTTATTTTTTTGGCTACTATGTGAAACTACATTTCTACCTCGCCTTTTCTGCGTTATTTTCTTAAGATCGAAAATGTTAAAAGAATTGTAAAATGTAAAGATTTTAAAATTGCGAAAATTTGAAATTATTTCATATCTTCAAGTCCACATAGTAACATTGAGAATTAGAGAAGCACACTTATACTGTGTAATATATATATATATATATATATATATATATATATATATATATATATAACAAAAATTACTATATATATATATATATATATATATATATATTATATATATATATATATATATTTAAATATATATATATATATATATATATATATATATATATATATATATATATATATATATATATATATATAAGCCAAAGTTTAAATGTTAACTTATATTTTTGTATGTTTATGTACGATGGTATTTTGTATTTAATAAGACGATATTTTTTTCTTTATATCTGTCCCATTTTTGTTATTGTTTTTGTTGTCGTCAAATTGTTCAAGGAGTATAGATTAATTATTTACATTTTAAGGAAATATGTACAATACATAAGTGACTTACATACTCGCTTCATCACCTGTAAGAAAGTTAATCAGATATCTTGGTTATTATAATATATATATATATATATATATATATAAAATAACATATATATATATATATATATTTGTGACTGTACGCTATATGTGTCTATATATATATATATATATATATATATATATATATATATATATATATATATATATGTATATATACTATATCTTTATATATATACTATAATGATTCCACCCATTACCTTAATTTGCGTTTTGTCTCAGAGTTATACTCTCCAGGTTGTAATGATATTGTTGTTGCTTAGTTTTTTATTTTAGAAGTATATTTTGAATTATTTATTGTTCAAGGGTACAGTTGAAAGAACCCCGTAAAATTTGTTGCAATTTATTTAAACATATGATATTATTGAAACACCATTTAATGAATTACATATTAATCCTTATATATATATATATATATATATATATATATATATATATATATATATATATATATATATATATATATATATATATATATATATATATATATATATATTTAAATATTTATAACTCTAACTATATATATATATATATAATATATATATATATATATATATATAATATTAATATATATATACTTCATATATATATATATATATATATGTATATATATATATATATGTATAAACAAATATAATAATAACTTAATATATATTTCATTTATATATATATATATATATATATATATATATCAAGCTGTGATATTGATCTTTCCATTTAGCATTTATCTAATCTATTAATATCTCATTCCAGATAAAAATACACATATCCAATTAGATCATTTCTCTTGCCACCTAATTTAACATTTTTTTAAAGCTAAGATTTGAAGAATTAACGTTTTAATAAATTTTCTAGTAATATTTTACTCTATTTATTTATCAGCCAATTTGTTGTATATATATGTCATGAATACTCGTCTTGAAAGGGGAGCCTAGTATTATTATTACTTAAGGTGTAAAAATTAGTTTTGTACTTAAATATTCCCATCACTCATAGGTCAAGATCGGAGATGATATCATTTATCTCGAGAACTTTAGATTAAATATCATATTAAAATTTTGTGCAGTGATCAGTAAAAAGCCATTGTCTTGAGAGGATGTTGAAGATATGACTTCCCGAATATATCCATTTTATTGAATTTAAATATAAATTATGGGGGAGTGTTCTTTCACCGATATCTATCTCTACCTCCCTCATCCACCATCAACATTAAAACATTTAACATTTATAGCTTCAGCTTTCATAAGTATTTTTTTCGAACGTTTACAAATATATCATAACGTTCTTATATTTGAAATTTGACTTTGTGCCTTTTAAATCACTCAACAAAATGAAACATTCCATCCTTATACGAAATGTATTAAATTTGGGACACAAAGCATTTTACACTGCTAATATATATATATATATATATATATATATATATATATATATATATATATATATATATAATATATAATATATATATATATATATATATATATATATATATATATATATATATATATATATATATATATATATATATATATATATATATATATTTATATATATTCTCCTCATGCTAATATATATAATATATATATATAATTTTTTTAATCTAAAGTAATTTTTTATATAGTTCAGTGTTATAATATTTTGAATATCAAAAAATAACTATCAAATTATTTTTAATTTAATTCTGTGCAAAAAAAAAAATTCTCGTCTAATAAAAATGTTATTTTTTTTTCGATTTTTTAAATACCCGAATGTGTTATTAATTATTGCTTCCCGCCTTTCTCCGAGATGATTGGTAAAGAGATTTGGCAGGGTGTGTAATAGGAGGGGTTTGAAAGGAAACGTAGATAGAGTAAGGTTATGGTTGTGAGTGAGGACAGTTATGTTAGATGGTGAGCAGCTAGAGCAAATGTCCGAGTTTAAATATTTTGGAAATGTGTTGGATGAAAAGGGAATAGATGATGCAGAGTGTAGTAGGAAAGTTGTGAATGGCAGGAAGGGGGCCGGTGCAATTAACTCGTTGGTGGATGTAAAGGGACTGTCTCGAGTGCGCTAGGGTCTTACATGAGGGTATTTTGTTACCTGTGTTAATGTATAGTAGTGAGACTATGGTCTGGAATAAGAGGTATAGATCTAAAGTACATTGTGTTCAGATGGACAATCATAGGGGCGTGTTAGGTGTGAGAAGAATTGATAAAATGAATGAACGTATTAGAGAGTTGTGTGGTGTGAAGAAAGGGGTAAATGAGATAAATGAAAGTACGTTGAGATGGTTTGGTCATGTGGGTGAGTGTGCTGGGAGACCGAAGAAAAAGTGGATTGAGTCACTAAAGAATGCCTGGAGGGGAGAAGAAAGGTTCGCAATAATCCTCTCTTAACCTAGGAGACTCATCAAATCTCTCCAAACGAAAGATTCTAATTGCCGCCCTGATCGGAGGTGACTATGAGTGGGACACTGAAACGCGAAACCCAGTGGGCCTTGAAAGCTTTGGCTAAGGATTCCGCTGTGGCAATAATTAAATGGTCGATACAAGTAAAGATGTACCCATTACCATCAGAAGGTGGAAGAAGACCAACGATGTCGTTATATACCTTCTCGAAACGTTCGCCAGGTCGTAAGAAGGTGCCTTGGTGTGCTTCTGTACCATAGGACGCTGACAAGAAAGACATTAGCGAATCCACTTTTTCACATCTTTATTAACCTTGGGCCACACGAAGCGTGCGGTAACTAGCTCTTGTGAGGCCGCGATACCGGGGTGAAAAGGTGAATGGAGGCTGAGGAAGACTTGTTTTCGAAAGAGGCATGGATGTCATGTAGACATATCACGGAGAAGCTTCTCGTCAATGCCAGGGAGCAAGATCCACTGAAGCTGGAGAGTAGAATCCGGTGGAAGAGCTGGGTCTTCAGATGTCAGACTGCTCGCCATGCCTTCGTAGTTGATGGATGATATAGCAGAAACAGCGCTGACCTCGAAGCGTGAGAGGGCATCTGTCGTCAAATTGTCTACTCCAGAGATGTGCCGAAAGTCGGTAGTGTATTTCGAGACCTACACCAAATGACGGTCTTAGGGCGAATGCCGCTCATATTGGGATGCAATCGCAAAGGTAGGTCAGAATGTGAAATTCACGACCTTCCAGGAAGTACCGGAAGTGGCGAACTACAATGTAAATTGCAAAAGTTCCCTGCCGAAAGCGCTATAGCCAGTCAAAAATCTAAACTCTCAACCCCCACAAACGACACGCAAACCTTCTCGCTACAAACTTTGCAAAACAGTCATAAACCTACCCGCCCACAAAACAGGAAAATAATCACATCCCTTAAGAAGAAAAAAAGTAATCACGACCAAACAATAGAAATGACACCAAATGACAAAAAAAAAAAAACACTTAAAAAAATTTAAAAACTCAACAGCAACCGGACTTGACATCTCAAATATACACCTTAAACACTTGAGGTAACACCGCACTAACCCATTTAGCACACAATAAACAAATATCCATCACAATTTGCCAACAATACATCCGTTCAACACTAAATTACACGTCACCTATATGGCACAATCTTCCATTATAACATAACGTGTGAGCTTCAGCAGAACCACCAAAAGAAGGCACTAGAATTATAACAGTTTGCACAACTACAACACAACAACACCATGAATAAACAAAAATATTACCCATAGATAAACATTTAGAAATTATATGCACAGTTTTACGCTAAAACACAAACACAAAACCTTATACAAACAACATCCTGCCCCCACAGGGCAACACCTCTTATACAAAACAAATACACATACACATAACTGAAAATTATTTAAGAAACCGACTGGGAAACAATATACTAAATGAACATCCACCAGAAATTGCATTTGAATTCGACTCTCTTCCTGTAACAGTCCAATCATCTTTGGCCAAACTAAGATGTGGCCACCGCCCAAACCTGCAATATTACAAATGCAGGTTAAAACTTAACCGCCAGACCACATCAAATATCTTCACAAAATGCAACCAGTCCCAGGAGACTGTCTCACTTCCTCCTTGAGCGCCCAACTATAACCATCGTCTGCAGAGCAATCTGACATCACAAATTTAAACGATCTGATGAGTCGACTCGGCGGTGGGGTATCTTAAAGGAGGTCACTCTGAAGGGAGTGATGGCTAGGGGGCGAGAGTTAAAGAAGCATATATATATATTATATATATATATATATATATATATATATATATAATATATATATTTTTATATATATATATATATATATATATATATATATATATATATATACATTAAGGTGTTATGGGATTTCGCTCTTAGGGGGCAAAGGTCAGAGGCACTTGAGGAAATATATATATTTATATTTCTACATATAAAAAAAGTATATATAGTTATATATATATATATATATATATATATATATATATATATATATATATAATATATATATATATATATATATGTGCTACAAATTATGGTATAAATAATTTTGTAATTTTTCTTTTTTATTTCTGCAATTGTTTTTAATGTGTTGTCTGCAGCTGAATATCGTAATGCCTGCGAGATTGATTTAACAGCTTTGGCAGCCGCCAAATGCTATTGACATACTGAAAGTTCTAGCGAAGAATAATGTCAGTGTGGTGATCTGTAGGTAGGTAAGTATGTTTAAAGTATAAGTCCGAGATGAATGATAGTCAGGCAGGCCACTTTGAATTCAAAGGATGTCCAGGTATGTGAAGAAAGTCTATTTTTGTTTGTTTGTATCATATTGCTTTATTGCTTCATTGCTTATTATTATATATTATTTATTTTTATCTACCTGGGGGCATGAATTAAAGCGACTGCAAACACGTTGGTGGTGCTGGTTTGGGATAGCTGGCCTTAAAGTTCGATTTCCTGTGGTCATCTGGTGTTACCACCTGCATAGGGGATAAAGCACGTTAAAAGGGTAGTAAAAGGTAGTTTATATTCATTATGATTGTGTAGCTGAGGAATGAGGGATTGTGAGATGAGTGATTGAGGGAGTGTATGGTGTGTGAATCAGAGTGGGGGGTGACGAGCTCACTTGATAA
>JABUQX010013809.1:30000-51367 GCA_015478945.1 Trachelipus rathkii
TATATATATATATATATATATATATATATATATATATATATATATATATATATATATATGCGAAGGTTGCTATGTGGATGTCTCTATATATATATATATATATATATATATATATATATATATAATCGAGTATATACAAACAATGAGTTTTAGATTATAATGAGATTATATAGATTATACAATTATATAGATTATATAAAATAATGTAAATGTGAAACATTTTGACGAAATATCAATTTTCTTTCCAATAATCGGTTTTTGCTTTTTATATCTTTCTTCTCCTTGTAAGTACTAAAAATCTAAAATAGTGTACCAAACCTAGCTCTCTCATATATAAATTTAATCGATCTAACAAAGTTTTTTTTTTTTTTTTTTTTAAATTCCATTTATGGCCCATTAAGTTTAGTTAAATAGACAGTAAATCTGTGCCTACTTAACAAAACTTATCATAACCTTACTGATTTTGCGAACGTAAAAAGAAATAATATATGAAAACCGAATAACGTTGCTTATAAAAATATCGTAATTTTTGGCAATCTTTTATCAACAACCTGTGGCTACGTTGTTTCATGGTATAGTCGCTTTCGTTTTTTAACTTTTTTCATTTGTGCTTAGGGAACGAAAGAAATGCTCGAATTTGCGTTCGTTTTTGTCAAACTTAGCGCAAAATCGTGAAAAATGCTCACCAAACGAAAGGAATTTCCTTAATTCTGTAAAGTTAATGCTATTTTCTGTGCTTGCCGAATTTAGCACGCTCTTACGAAAATATGAAACCAAACAAGATAGCGGCGTGGTATGTCCGTTTGGATTGATGAATGTTTCATTCAATAAAACTAGCTTTAAATCTAATTTCTTCCAAATCCATAAACTCCATCACAATAGTTGATCAGTTATTTGTAATATGAACCATTTTTTTTTTTTTTTAGTTTTTATTCCAAAACCACGTGATCCATCACAACAGCCGATTCTAATTGTTTGCAAGCAAACCTTTTAGCACGTTCAAATATATTACACTATGGTACCATAGTAATGGCACGTTGTTACGAAAAAATGTAAACAAACAAGATGGCGGCGTGGTTTGAATTGATGAATGTTTCATTCAAAAAAGTTAGCTTTAAATCTAATTTCTTCCAAATCGTTAAATTCCATCACAATAGTTGATCAGTTATTTGTAATATAAAACATTTGTTATTTTATTTTATTTCTCTTTATTCCAAAACCACGTGCTCCATCACTGTCACAACAGCTGATTGATCCAATTGTTTGTATATTGGTATGGTGACTTGGTTTTGCACGCGTTTAGTTTAGTTTACTAGCCTGTTTGTTATAATTCAGCCAAATAAATATGTTCCTATGTTACGTTACGTTATGTTCCATGTATAATTACGGAATTGTGATTATTTTATTTGTATGTTAATTTTGTAATAGCCTGACATAAACCAACCAGTTGGAATTTTGTTCATATACAGAAATATAGACAGGAAATTGGATCATTTTTGTCAGTTAATTGTGGAGCTACATGTAATGTAAAAACATCTATTTAAAAAAAAAGAAAAGAAAAAGACGAGTTTAGAAAAATCTAGAAAACTTAATATTTTATTTAGAAGTACCGGTAATCAATGTTTTGATATGGGTATGAAACAATGCTGCCACCTGTTAATAAATTTTTTTAAAAATTAGTAAGGTTATGATAAGTAGACAACAAATTTATAGTGTATATATATATATATAGCTATATACTTAACAAAACTTAGGTAATAGTAGCGCAGAGGGGCTTCACCCCTGATTTTTATAAAAATTGCAGGATTAACTTTAAAAAAATTATAATGAAAAAGAAATAAATAAATAAATAAAAGCAATTATATATAAACTGATATTTGTGTCCAATTTTGATAAGTTTCATAATAGCAATTAACACAATTGATGGAATTAAATAATATTAAATTATAAAAGAAGTTGTACAAAGATGAATACTAAATTGAGTGCCTACCCTTGGAGATGATAACTTTCAGCTAGGGTGTTTGCTGATGATGATAGCCTTGCGAGACAAGGAGCCTCTGAAGAAACTGATGAAGAAAATAAATTAGCACTCAGGTTATATGAAGCAATCAAAACACATACATCTATAAAAGAAAACAGCGATAAACACAAAAATCAGAGGTAAAAACAACCAACGCTTACTTCTACAGACGTATATCACTCTTGTCTGCCAAGCAAAGATATTATGGTGGCACTAATGTGGTCCACTTTGACAGCAGTCAGTAAAATAATAATATAGAATGCCTACGACTACTTTTATATTATTGCTTAAAAAAATCAGAATTAGTAGCAAAGGGAAAGACATGATATGGTTACGAGTACATAAAGTAAACAAATATATATTTATGTATAATATATATATATATATATATATATATATATATATATATATATATATATATATATATCTATATATATAATTATATATATATACTATATATAGGTATACTTTATGATTTCGCCAACCCAATAAAAAAATAGTAGAAATGTAAAGTTGGTATTGCGAATTCTATTATGCAGCAAGAAATGCCTTATTCATCGCTTTTTTTTTTTCTATTTAAATTCAATTTAATTTGTTTTTATATTTATCTTTTTCCGTGAAGTTTAAAAAGTATAAAATATTAAATTTCAATAGAAATCGAAAACCATTTAAATATAAAGAATTTAATGTAATGAAATTATTTTTCCTAATAGTCGTAATATCAGTGTTACTAGGAAATGTTTCAAAATTTAAAATTATATAGAAAATAAAATTAACACTACTTGGTTGGGCAAGTACATTCAATTGTTTTGTGTAATGAGCTCCTGTATCTGTTGTCTACAAATTTTTTTTTTTAGAAAGAGCCACAATTCATATCTAAAAAACTACAACAGCTACCGTGAAAAGGAATACTTGCTGGAATGGGTAAAATTTTAGTGCTGGAAATGTAAAAATAAATCTCAAAAACTACAATAGCTACAGGGAAAAGGAATAACATTTTTGGAATCTGGTAAAATTTTAGATTTGAAAATGTAAAAAAAAATACAAATAAAAGAAAATATTGTTAATATTATAGTAATATGAGTAGAAGGCCTATTTAAAAGACCATTTTATATCGTTTACTCATTAAAATAAAATAGACTTTCATATTAAATTTTTTTTTTTTTTTTTTTTAACTAAAGAATACCCCAAGGGGTATACCGGCACCGATGCAGGAGTCGGGGGTCTCTCGGTCCTTCCGGAGAACTACGAGGTTTAGGACTATTTCCCCCCTCCGGGAGGGGAGGGTCTCCGGAACCCCGCTCTTTTGTATTTGGGGTGTCGCGGGGGTTCCTCCGCCGCTCCCCTATGGGGGTAAATGGAAATGTCCCAGCGCAACATGCGCGGCTTGGTGTGTTCCACGGTGGCCTTCTCGAAGAGCCGCCTAAGTTGCGGCCTTAGATGGTCTTTAATTACCCTTTCTTCAAATCACTAAATATAATATAATTATAGTTTCATTATATTATCATTATTATAACATACTTATACTCTATATATTGCGATTTATAATTTATAAAATGTAACAATTAATTTAACATCTAAAAATTAAATTCACGATATAGAAATTAAGAAACGTGTGTGCACTACCTTATATATTATATATATATAATATTATATATATATATACTATATATATTACTTATATGTTCGTGATTACAAAATTTTTAAATCAACCAATCACTATATAGGGAAGTAAACATGTTGAAAAAACCATTATTATTAATAATATCATGTTATCTATATATATAATATAATCATTTATATATGGATAATATTATATCACTAAATTCCATAAATGTATGACATAGCAGCGTTATATCAATAATTTATATATATATATATCAGCCATAAGCCATCAGCCATGCGACTCAAGCCACCGACGGCTCGAGGCACCTCATTGCTAACAAAAAAAATACCATTTTTTGTTTTTTATTTTTTTATTTTATTTTATGTCGCTTATTGATTTATCATAAGATTATGGCGCGCGGTGTGTTGTGGCTATACTTTCACACACGGAGAGAACGGCCAGTTTTATATTCTTTATTATAATTTTCTATATAATAATTATATGGTTATCTTTCTTTATAATATATTCATTCATTATTATCTATATTATTTTGGAGCTATGAATTTAATTTATTTGATTAAATGTCAATATTTAATTATTAATCACATCTTAAATTAATATCATTTATGAAACGAGAACCAATCTACAAAAGCGCCACAAAGCAGTAGAAGCTGGAAACTACTCATATGGAGATGGTATTTAACATAAATTGCCCAGATGTAAATATATAAGTATAACTTGGGGACTAAAGCTCTGCAAAAAACCTTAATATATATTCTTTTCTTCGTTTGAGACACTCTTTATTATATCCCTCTGTTCTTCTCGCAAATATCACAGTACTTAGGTCGTATGATTTTGAGAGAGAGCACTTTGTGTACGTGTATTATCGCTTGAGTTTATATTACCAACAATGACATTCCTTTGAATGGCATACCATTATAACCCTCTTACAAAAATTAGGAGGTTTGCGAAATCCACCAAAGAACTAATAATATTATATACAATAATATATATATATATATATATATAACATAGCGTACATAACATAGCGAGTGGTTCAAAAATCATACACAGATGAAATGAGCAGTTATATATTTCTTTATCCTTTATTACTACATTTATCATGTTCTTTCTCAAACAATCATAGTATTTAATTATGTACGATTTTAAACACACTAAAAAAGCAAAGTTGAATATTCATTAAAAAAATATATAAAGATAACGAGATAGATTAGGACTATGGACTGGACACCTGGTGATAGTTACGCCATATATTGACGTGAAATCATCGTTTACGCTTTATAACTGTTCCATATTGTAATCCAAATGATTATTTGGCTTGGAGAGTATAAGCTCATTGTTATAGCTACCATAAGGGCTAATATATGAGTCACATCAATAATATATAAGTATTAGATCGCAACATTGATATAGGTTTTAGATATTATCTAATAAATATTACCCTAAAGAAGTAAGGTACACGTTTAATATATTATATATCTAATTTATAATACCTTTTACTAATCTAATTATATTAAAACCTTTGAGAATATATTAGTATCTTTTTAGCAACAATTTACCATTTTGTACATAATAGCTCGTCGGTAGACGCGGGGTATATGCATGATCAAACCTTAGGCCTAAACTTGGTCTTCCACCCGACTCTCCCCTAATGCAATTTTTGTCGGATATTTTTATTTTTTTGAAAAATCCTAAAGGCACCCAATATAGTCTCCGTGTCTCATAACAAGCACATACAAAAAAATAAAAAAAATATGAAGACGTAACGGTGACGGAAAGGTGTGAACACCAGGGCCCGGCCATGACTATAGGGAGGGGTGACTCATCGCGGCGTGACACTCCTCGGATCGATCTAATCAAGCTATTGAGAGAAAAGGAATAATAGAGGAAATATCTATATATTATAACTTGTGTTCTGCTCTGAATCCAAAGTTTTTCTCTGTGCTTATTTAGGAGTCACGAGCGCCGCATATTGTATAGTAGAGCTCACCACAGGTGTGTCTCATAAGTTGAGTACATTTTCACATACTCTAGGAAAACTTTCATTATATAATTTGTTTAAGAAGAGTGTTACGAAATACTCTCAGGAGAGAGAGAGCAAGAATTTCACCTATTCATATCACGATTTTCACTCTCTCTTGATTTAAAAGAGTGCGAATTATTTTTTGTTTAATCTTTTTATATCACCTATTTATCTATATAATTGATAAGAGAACGTATGAGTTATGACAATTCGTTTTAATTCATATATTCTAAAAATATTATCAGAGTGAAGTAGAGACGAGCACTACGAGGATCAAAGTGGCTGGACTACTCACTGGCGTTGTATTAAAGTGCGCCGCTTAAGACGGGTAAATCTTCGTTGTGATACCTATGCAGTAGTCTTATGTGGCAAATAAAAACGAGGGTGCCATAACTACGGTCCGAATTTCACCCTCCGCCGTAAAATTGATGCGGGTGGCTCGAACCACCATTGTTTTTCCGTATTTTACGTATTATTAATGAAGATTTTTTCGTAAGTTATATAATTAATTTAAAAGTAATAAAAAAGTTTTTATATTAAAGTTTGAAAAATCTTTAAAAAATGAAATTTTTAAAATAAAATGTCGAGGTAAAACAATAGTGTCAAAATTTTTGGGCGGAGAGGGGTGATTCGGAACCACCTTATTGTATATTCGTATTTATTTACTCATTATTGACATTTTTTTCCCTTATTACGAATTTTAATATGCTAAATAATAAATAGTTACTTAAGTAAAAATTAAAATATTAAAATTGAAATTATAAACGTAAAAGACGAATTTGAGACAGATGAGTCCCGAGATTCACCTACAATGGTGGTAGTTCCTGCTTCATATCGGCCTCTCGCGGGTCAGGAGCGTCGGACGTTATTAGCACTTTAATAAAACTTTATAGTATTAGAATTATCATTTTATTTATGTTTATTTATGTAGTGCTTATGAGCGCGAGACTCATCAGGGCCGTCGATTTACAAAGAGAAGGAGAGTTCCAAAAGTTGCATCCATTTAGGGACGAGTCGGGAGACAGCAAGTATTTAGCTTTAAAGTGGTCCACCGTTAACCACCGCCCGAACGCTAATTCTAATAATAATAGTTTTATTAAAGTTGAATAACTCTCAGTCACGCCGCGACCTTCGGCAAAGGGGTGAAGCGGCAGGCAGATTGGATGGTGTGAGAATTCGCGACATCATGTTTAAATTCCTCTTTAACGTATAAATTCAATTTTATATTTTATTTTTTTTCCCTTGAAGGTTCTGAAAATCTCTTTTAATATTTTCTCATATTAAATATCATTTATCCTCTCGTTATATAATAAGTGTTTTATCTAAAATGGTTCAGTAATGCTAATCATAAAATTAACGATATACTCAAATATTATCTAGGTGGATTCTCGGTTCGAACTCACTCTAATGCTCACAGCTAAAATAATTGATTTGACACATCTTTATTTCTTGATTAAAGATTATATTATTTTATATAAGAGAGTAGTGTAAATTCTCTGTGGAACTTCTGTTGCAAGTACCTTCAATGACACGTATATGTTCTTTATATATAATAATTAATTATACACATAATAAAATGTCAAATATAATGGAATACCGTAATAATAGAGCGTGAGACATCATTATGGAATTGTTGTTTCGTAGAAGTCACACGCTTTTTTGCGCTTGGAGGCATAGATTTTCTTCATGTGCTAGGAGGTGCGACGACTGGAATAACTCTGTCTATGCGACTCGTGATGTCTCGTGACCACTAAAATGCTGGCGGTTGGTAAGGCATACAAAATTTTCAACCTCTCTATGAGCCAGAGTGCAGTTAAAATGCTATTATCACACTCCTCTTTGCAGTAATCTATCACTGGATTACATTATAATTAATACTTCTATACACATCCTTATCTATTTCTAATCGATTTATTTTATTTACATAATAATAATAAAGCTAAAATAATAAAAATACAAACACATGTGGTACACGGCACCAAATACGGTTCCAAGCGGCACTTCAAATACGGTACAGATATCTGTAGGCACGGCACCGAATGCTCCTACGGTTACATCGAATATTACGAGTATATGCACGGCCAAAACCGACCTTGACAGCGAGCAATTGCAAGTAATTGACCTGGAGCACTTGGAATGAGAAATAGCATCATGTGTATGTGTACTAGCAACAAACCGTGTGGCACTATTAAATGCGCCGAAATTTTTTTTTGTGTGAGTGATGTCAATTTATATGTTTCTCTTTCTATTTTAACTTAGAGGCGTGGACATGCCGGCGCTGTTTCCCCAACTCCCCAGTAAAAGAGCGAGCTGGGTCATCTGCGTTTTCACCTCTCCTCTAGATCAAGCGACGCTAGTATATCTTTCGTTTATAATCTAACTGTCTTATCATTGCGATTTTGCAAGAGAGAGCATCTAAAAATATAAAGAATCTCTGAAGACAGACATAAATATATGAATCCATAGGCCTTAGGACTACATGGTGTATAATTATAGTCTTATTATTTTTATTAATCGAGCCTTGACGGGACTATCGGTTTATGACTTTATATACTGACATTCTTTATAGAGTAACATCAAGTTTTTTGGCTTTGTAAGTAAGTAGAATATATAGTCCTGTACAGTATTGTATTATAATAATATCACTATATATGACATATAATCCTCCATATGAGGGTATACATATTGGTTACCTCACGCGCAACATGCCGGCCGGTATATGTGATTAATCTAATATAATAAATTTAATCCCTATGAAGAAGGGCAGTTAATAATAATTCTTACCTTCTCATTAATATATTACAGTATAATTCTTTCTTTATATATATATATATGTTAGTATTACTTCAAAAATTTTACGAACTATAGATAAGGCATAATATTATTATAATATATATAATCATTAAAAAATATTAATAAAGAACGATGAAGAAATTAGGTAACAAATATAGATACTGAGAAACACCTGGTGATGATCGTAATATACCTATTGACGGAGAACTTAAATTGAATGCGAAGAGTATACTTATAAATTATACTGGGAATACAAATGAGTACCTACCTGTTTTTTTTATGTGTGTGAGTTCCTTTGGTCTCAATACCCTGAAAATGAGCTACCGCCAGGGAGCTAAAGTCTCAAGCTTGACTTGAATGTTATGCTTTTGGCACGATTATCTTCCTTAGAGTTTGAATGAAATTATAATGGGCTAGCGTGTCTGAAATTTGCCCATATTAGTTATTCCTTACGTGAATCATTAAGACATACAATGCGCATAACCATGCGAGCTGGTAATTCATAAGTTCTCAAACTAGCCAGTGAAAAAGTGCACTATGATATATAATTCTTTTACTCCTATTCTTCATTAGTAAGACATATGGTTATCTCTCATTGATACAATGCTTCCATTAACTATCATCCTCCTGCTGAGTTTATTATATGATTGTGCGAATGAGTTTAATTACTATGCGAATAAAGAGTATACCTTATGATGTATACACGATGTATAGACATATCGAACATCGCAAGTAAAATACTCTTTGGAGAGTAGGAATATAAGCACTCTTGATCGGGATAACATGTGCCATATAGTCTCTTAATAGTAGACTACAGGAGAAATCCTTCTGTTTTCTCAAGTAACATGAAAAGAAAAATTGAGAGGCAATCGGAGGAGCAGAATAGAGCCTAATTTTTTGAAAATAATGTTGTGATCCCCTCTCTCGGCGAGAGATATGGAGAATGTATAGAATAAACGAGTTTTGCATTCAACATGTGCAGTCTAATGTAATTAACTGTATACACATAAAGTTAAATTGCTATTACAATGTATAATGGGCACACCTCGTTCTTGCGCTGCTCTGCTCCTACTACTTCCATAGTCATTTTTCCACTTTGGCTACCACTATTCCCTTTTTTAGGACGGGCATCAACACCTGCCAACGCACTCGTTGTTATACACCGAAGTCTCAACATATTTTTCTCTGTCTAACTCACTAACTGCTTCCAACACTCAGCATGCAATAAGGCATATAGTTAATTTTATATACAGCTTCTATCTATAATATATATTATATATATATGTAATATATATATATATTATATATATATAACATTATAATAATATATGTATTACTTTATATATAATATCTTTAACATATATAATTACTTATACTTATATAATACTAATTTATGACGTATATTTATATATAATTAATTATTAATATATATATATTTATAAATACTATGTATATATAAATAATATATATCAATATATA
Source organism: Trachelipus rathkii (assembly GCA_015478945.1). Taxonomy (NCBI): domain Eukaryota; kingdom Metazoa; phylum Arthropoda; class Malacostraca; order Isopoda; family Trachelipodidae; genus Trachelipus; species Trachelipus rathkii. Next base: position 39,943 of record JABUQX010013809.1, read on the forward strand.
AGAACGAGCTAAGATATATCGGATAATTAATACATTATAGTAACGCTACTCATAAGTGATACACCTGGTGATTGTCGCCTTGACCTGGCGTACCACTTGGTAACGGTTCAGACTTTATTATCTGTGTATCATCTTTAAGTAATATTCCAATGTTTTTTTTTTGCGCCTTGGAGAACTTATGCGCAAGCCTCCGTAAATTATCGCAAACCAATGAGAGTCATGGTACTGCGATAACCATTTGATCGCCCTTTAATTGGTCCCTAGTGCCCCAGAATTTTTCCCCAACTACCATGTGGCAAGTACAAAACAATATTAGCGGTGGTTTATCAATAATTCAATAACCCTAAGAGAAGGCATTATAATAGTTAATATAATCTTTTATATTAAATATCCTTTATATTCATCTAAATTAATTATATTAGTATTCCTTTATATATATATATATATAATATATAATATATTTACTTATAATCATCTTTTATATTATCTATATTGCGATTATTATGCTCAATAATTAATATTAACATCTAATTTAATTATTATATTTTACACCTCAGCCTCATTTTATTATCGGCTTCAAAAATTTAGTAAAGGATCTATATGACAATAATAAATCCCGGCTATATGTGTTCTGATGATTTAAATAATGATTAAATACAAAATCAAAATGTGAAATTTGAGTTCAACCTAAAACTGAACGAAAGTTATTATCTAACAATTAGATTGAAGTACCCTACGAGATACATAAACAATGTAAGAATGTAAAAATTTACCAAGTAATTATCGCCTCTGAATCCTGACTTCTTCTCAATACAATTGATAAGTCTAAACAATTAGATAACTAAATTTTATACTATGCAGAAAGGTAAGAAATTAAATATTTTATGTCAACTTTCTACTCAATATAGGTTATAATATAATATAAAATTAATATATAATATACCGTTATATATATATATATATATATATATCTATATATATATATATATAATATATATTAATTAATATATAATAATATTAATATTATAATATTTATTATACCTATATATATATATATTATAATATATATCCTAACTATTAAAGTTCTTCCTTTATTTTAAATATTACCCTATAAATTGTTTACTTAGGAGAGTATATAGTATGAGTATTATAGTCAGGTGACAATCAATCGGATAAAAGATAATAGTCATAATCATGTATGAGATATATAAGATATGATATTACAAATAATATGAATCGTATAAAGAAAAGCCCTAAGCTATCACTATATAATACTATATATATATACTCACTCATATATCTATCTATATTAATATATATATAATATATATATATAATACTACTACCTAAATCATATTCATTATTTCTTCAACAGATTTTACAATTTATTTCGAAAATCTTATCACTCCAGTAACGTACCTAATAGGTATCCAGAAAATCCATACATTACTTGATGTAAATATGTTCTTCCCTTGTATTAATAAAAATAACTCCAATCTTTGGAAAGTGATTTGCTATATTACTAAGCTAAAAAAATTTGGCTTAAAATTTTTACAGTGTATATATATTACTATTCAACACAATTGTTTCTATTGGTCAGTACCATAAGGGTGGGCCCATTAATATGTCCCATGAAAATGGAATCAAGTTTTCAAACAGCTGTGCAAATGGATTATTCCCGCGATCTTAATTGACCTGAGCTATGGAAGCCTCCCTTCCTATCAGCAGTAGATGCCTTGTGAGATCTTTATTTTATCTGTTAGTAGTTGATCATTATTTGTTAACTTTTGTAACTCATTTCATTCCCCGAGGCTGTGAGGTAAGTAATTTATTGAGGGCATAGCGACAATTTTAATGTACAGCTGATGTCTCCGCTGATTTCATTCTTGAAAATTGGTACATAGAACACTCTCCTTCCAAGATAACAACTCTTTCACTACACTATACACGTCACTACTTCTAAATCACCTCTTTGCAGAGATCTTGGTTGTGGTTAGTAGATGTGGCAGGCCTCCTGAGTGCAATGTTTTTCATCTCCCGAACTAATGATGTGTCAGGGGATATATATATATATATATTATAATATATATATATATACTATATATAAGTATATACACCTTATTATTATTATATTATTCTCTCGCCTCTGCAAACTCACATTTCTCTCCTTCAAACCTTCGTTTACTGACTCAATTCAAATCCACTTTTATCTATACGTCATCTATATATAATATATATATATATATATATATTATACTAAATATATTATATTATATATATATATGTAATTAATAATTATACTCAAGACCTATATGTATCGGTTCCTATCCATGATATATATATATTATATATAAATCATCTATATTATTTATATATATATCATAATATATTTATTATAGTATATATATATATATATATATATATATATATATATATATATATATGCCTTTCAGGATCAATTAAATTATTTATAAAAAAAACATATACTACTTCAGACTTTCATAATTCTTATTTGAATAATTTATGATAAATATATTTATTTCAAAAACTCAATATGATTTATTTTAATATATTAATATACAAAACCTATAGCTTAAGATTCTTATAGTATTGTTACTATTATTTTTACTTTCATTCATTCCACACTATCATTCAAATAGCCTATATAAATTTCCCTGTACCTATCATGGAGGGTTTTGTAGTCTTTCTTATGTAAGAGTTTCTTGAAGGTGGTTTTATAGTAAGTATAATTCTTCTTCTATTGTTGATATTAACTCTCCAGTTTCACTAACAAGTGATAATTGTCAATTATAATTGAAAAAAGAACTTATTCTTTTTTCATGTCCTATATCCTTTACAATTTTCATAAACTATTTAGTTTTATAAGCACTATCAAAGAATTACTACTTAAAGATACTATAAACTATTAAGTGTTAAATTATTAAAGTTCCTTTCAAATCTAAATTGGAAAAACAACTGTAGTATCATAAAATAAACTAAGACTAAAGACTGAATAATAAAAAAATATTTATAAACATATTGCTTCTTTGGTCATTTCTCTTTTGGGAAATGGCCCACAGTTACTTTGTAGCCACATGATCTCAAGAAAAAAAATTCAACAATTACAATATAAGGAAAGGAACTCAGTCTCCCTCTCAATGCGTCAATTTTTATGGCAGAACTTATGGCCATAATGATTGGCGCCTCAAGTTTTATTCCTTAATCAAGACCACTTATTCACTTCCTTATTCAGATTCACTTAGCGCCCTCCAGGCTCTTAAAGCCCCCTATTTTGTTAGTTAGTTATCACAGAACCTCTATTCCAGGAATTTTAAATGAATGAGTCACAGGAGATTTTACTCTCCATCAGCGGGATTCGAACATTGGCTCGCATCGCAGAGTTTAACAATAACGGTAATGCTCTAAACCACTAGCCATCCACGTCCCCAAAAAAGAACGCTTCAAGCGTAGTTTTTAAAGCACCTGGTTTTTCTCATCCCATAATTGCTGAGTACTCCTAAAGGCCTGGCCCCCATTTTAAATGAATGAGATCAAAGATTTTACTCTCCTCAGCGGGATTCGAACATTGGACTCCGCGTCGGCAAGTTAAATCACCGGATGCTCTAACACTAGGCCAATCAACGTCCCCCAAAAAAGAATGGCTTCAAGCGCTATGTTTTTTAAAGCCACCTGGTTTTTCTCATCCATACATTGCTGAGTACTCAAAGACCTGGCCCCCATTTTTTAATGAATGAGTCCAGCAGCATTTTACTCTCCATCAGCGGGATTCGAACATTGGACCTCGCCATTGCGAGTAACAATAACTGGATGCTTCTAAACCAACTAGGCCATCGCCACGTCCCAAAAAGAACGCTTCAAGCATAGTTTTTAAAGCATCGTCACTGGTTTTTCTCATCCCATAATTGTATGTATCATGGCAAGTTCTACAGGAATACATACATGCCAAAGATTATCTAAGGACCTTGATAGCAAGCCCTGCTTTGGCTCAACACATTTGGAAATTTTAACCACCATGGACGTGGTTTTACATGCTAGGACAAGGCAATGAGTGTGATTTTGTTATGTGAGTAATAGATTGTATCTGTTGTATGTGTTGGCTTTATGCTATTTTTTTTTTAGATGTCGTGGGTATGTGAGATTATGTTAATCGGCTGTAAACTTTTTATTAAATATTAGCAGAAAATCTCCTACTGATGGATCAGATTTTTTGTGTCCATTCAGGTAACCAGATTGAGATTAGAACTCACACTCTCATGAGAGTAAAATTACGATCTTTCTACAAGAAAAAAACTCGCTTTAATCCACTGAGCCACTGTGAAAATATAATACCGCGCATATATATTATACTATATAATATATGATATATATATATATATATATATAATAATATATATATATGGTATACTTATATATATATATATATATATATTTATATAATATATATCAGATTATAGTATAATATATATTATATATATAATATATATATATATATAAATATAGCTTCAGATTGTAGCAGTGATTGGGAAGATTGTGAAGAGGAGGTTAGATACAAAATGGTATTTGTAGTTAATACAGAATATGGTATGGGAAGTGGAAAAATTGCTTCACAGGTATATATATTATTATTTTTATTATCTTTCTTCTTCCTCCCCAAGACTGGGGGTAAGGTGCGTAACATGGACCAGAAAAGTAGTAGAAGAAATGACAAGTCGAAAAGACTCCCAGCCCTTACGCCCCCTATACATATTGTGAGAACTCATCGCGTCAGAAAATCCACCCCAGAGCTCCTTATTTCACTCCTATTATGCACCTTTATTCTCGCCTCTGCCAAACTCACACCTCTCTCCTTCAGACATTCGTTCATTGACTCAATCCACTTTTTCTTCGGTCTCCCAGCTGGTTGATTCCCAACATTCTCACCACTATACATCCGTTAACCAACTGGCTGTCATTCATCCTTTCCATATGACCAAACCATCTCAATGTACTTTCATTTATTCTCTCATTTACCCCTTTCCTCACACCACATAAATCTCTAATACGCTCATTCCTCATTTATCATTCTTCTCACACCTAACACACGCCCCTAAGATTGTCCCTATGAACACATTGTACTTTAGATCTAACCTCTTATTCCAGACCATAGTCTCACTACTATATATTAACACAGTAACAACATACCTATGTAAGACCCTAGCACAACTCAAGACTTAGTCCGTCGCCTTTACGTCCACGACAATCGATTTTAATCTGCACAGCCTCCTTCCTGTCATTAACAACTTTCCTACCACACTCCTGCATCATCCATTGGCCCCTACAATTCACATATATCCTACATCTTTAGCTCAGACCTTGTTCCAGCCTGTCCCAACCATCTAACCCAACTCCACACCGAGACTGTCCTCCCTTACAACCATAACCTTATGTTATCTACGTTTACTTTTCAAACCCCTCCTTTTTACACACCTGGCCAAATCTCTCTACCAATCTCTTCAAACTCTCTTCAGATTCAACATACAAAACCAAATCATCCGCATATAATAGGTATATATATATATAGTATATAATTATATTATATATTATATATATATTATATATATATATATATATATATATATATATATAGTATATATATTATATATTATATATATATATATATATATTATATATAATATATTATATATTATATATATATATTAATATATATGATATATATATATATATATATAGTATATATATGAAAAATAAATGCATGCTCACATTACAAATTGTACATAAACATTTAATGTCCCAGGTGGAGTTTTTGGAACCCTTACCTATGTTAAAACCAAGGGTTTTACCTCCCAACCACGATAGGCTAAAAGGAAATCTACCAAGGATTGATGATATTCCACCATCGGTTATCCTCCGGAAGACTCCCCCGCCTACACTTGGGCCAGGGTCAAGACTGGGTAATTTTTTATCGGGACTGCATATTGTATGGATGAATATAAATGCATGCTTCGCATTAGCATATTGTACAAACATTATGTCCCAGGTGGGTTTGAACCCTATTATAAGAAGGACAACCTTAGCACTGGACAATCTTAAGGGAGTGCTAGGTGTGAGAAGAATTGAGAAAATGAGAAATGAACGTATTAGAGAGTTTTGTGTGGTGTGAAGAAAGGGATAACGAGAGAATAAATGAAAGTATGTTGAATGGTTTGGTCATGTGGAAAGGATCGAATGATTAGTCGGTTGGTTAAGCGGATGTATAGTGGCGAGTGTGTTGGGAACCGACCAGCTGGGAGACCGAAGAAAAAGTGGATTGATTCTGTAAACGAATGTTTGAAGGAGAGAAATGTGAGTTTGGCAGAGGCGAGAATAAGGTGGCTTAAATAGGAGTGAATAACGGGGTTTTGTGAGGGGGTATGGTTGTGGCCCACCTGGGCCAAGGAATGACACCCTTACACTGATAATTTATCATAATGAGGGTCTGTTCCGGCGGTTTGTGAAGCTCTAGCGTGATTTTTTCTGACTGGCGACGAGTTCTTACTAATAATGGGTACAGAGGGGGGGGGGTAAGGCTGGGCTTTCTTTTCGACTTTTGTCAACTCTTCTACAGCTTTTCTTTTCCGATGCTTGTCACGCACCTTACTCCCAGTCTTGGGAAAAAAAAAGGAAGATGAAGAAGAATCTAATATATTATATATATAATATATATATATATATATATATATATTATATATATATATATATATATATATTATAATATATATATTAATATATATTATATATAGATGTTAAATATTGCATAATAAATATAAATATATAAGATGTTTAAAGAAAGAACATATAATGCGAAGGTAAAGAATTTAAAACTGCCTTCTCTGGGATTGACCACCGCATGTTGCGCGTGAGGACAATATGCCCCGTGCTATACAACTGAGCTATCCTCCAAGCCAAAAAACTTGGATCCAAGAACAGTATAAAGCAACCGAGTTTCCGTCAAGGCGACATCACCAAAACCAGGTGTCCAGCCTGTCCCTTCCCTCGTTCCTTATATTTTTGTGTTAAACTTATTGCATAATAATCGCATTAGATAAGGATGTTTAAAGAAGAACATCATAATGAGAAGGTAAAGACATTAACTGCTTCTCTGGATTGAAGCCACGCATGTTGCGCGTGAGGAGCAAATATGCCCCGGTGCTATACAACTGAGCTATCCCTCCAAGCCAAAAACTTGGATTTTAAAGAACAGTTATAAAGCAACGAGTTCCCGTCAAGGCGACATCACCAGGTGTCCAGCCTGTCCTTCTTCGTTCTTTATTTTTAAGATGTTAAATATTGGCATAATAATCGCAATTAAGATAAGATGTTAAAGGAAAGAACATATATGAGAAGGTAAGAATTAACTGCCTTCTCTGGGGATTGACCACCGCATGTTGCGCGTGAGGACAATATGCCGGGTGCTATACACCTGAGCTATCCTCCAAGCCAAAAACTTGGATCAAGAAGCAGTTTATAAGCAACCGAGTCCGTCAGGCGAACATCCCAGGTGTCCAGCTGTCTATCTCCTCGTTCTTTATATTTTTTCAGATGTTAAATATTGCATATAATCGCAATTATTATAAGATGTTTAAAGAAAGAACATTATATGTTCTTTGTTTAAAATACTGCCTTCCCTGGGATTGAACCACCGCATGTTTGTAAAGTAGGTGAATAAAACCGTGCTATACACTGAGCTACATCCTCCAAGCCAAAAAACTTGGATTCAAGAACAGTTATAAACAACCGAGTTCCCGTCAAGGCGACATCACCAGGTGTCCCAGCCTGTCCTATCTCTCGTTCTTTATATTTTAGATGTTAAATATTGCATAATAATCGAATTTGATAAGATGTTAAAGAAAGAACATATAATGAGAAGGTAAAGAATTAACTGCCTTCTTCTTCTTTACCTCGCATGTTGCCCGTGAGGACAATATGCCCGGTGCTATACAAACTGAGCTATCCTCCAAGAAAAAACTTGATCCAAGAACAGTTTATAAAGGCAAAGTGCAAGCTCAGTCAGGCGACATCACCGGTGTCCAGCCTGTCATATCTCTCGTTCTTTATATTTTTAGATGTTAAATATTGCATATAATCGCAATTAGATAAGATGTTAAAGAAAGAACAAATAATGAGAAGGGTAAAGAATTAACTGCCTTCTCTGGGATTTGAACCACCGCATGTTTGCGCGTGAGGACAATATGCCGGTGCTATACTAACTGAGCTATCCTCCAAGCCAAAAACTTGGATTCAAAGAACAGTTATAAAGCAACCGAATTCCCGTCAAGGCGACCCATCAAAAAAACCAAGGGGTTTTTTTTTTTTGGGGGTCCCCCCAGCCCCCCCCCCTTGGGGTTTTCCCCTATCTCTCTCTTTCTTTATATTTTTAGATGTTAAATATTGCATAATATCGCAATTAGATAAGATGATAAAGAAAGAACATATAAATGAAAGGTAAAGATAACTGCCTTCTTCTGGATTGAACCACCGCATGTTGCGCGTGAGGACAATATGCCCGGTGCTATACAACGGAGCTATCCTCCAAGAAAAAGTTGGATTCCAGAACAGTTATAAAGCAACCGAGTTCCCGTCAAAGCGACATCACCAGGTTCCAGCCTGTCCTATCTCTCGTTTCTTTATATTTTAGACTGTTAAATATTGGATTAAAATGGAATCACAAAGTCTTAAAGGAAAGAAATATTAATGAGAAGGTAAAGAATTAACTGCCTTCTCTGGAATTGAACCACCGCATGTTGCTCGTGAGGACAATATGCCCTGTGCTATACAACCGAGCTATCCTCCAACCCAAAAAACTTGAATTCAAGAGAACATTTATAAAGCAACCGAGTTCCCGTCAAGGCGCATCACCAAGGTGTCCAGCCTGTCCTATCTTGTTCTTTTATATTTTTTTAGATGTTAAATATTGCATAATATCGCAATTAGATAAGATGTTAAGAAAAGAACCATATAAGCAGAAGGTTAAAGTAATTAACTGCCTTCTCCTTGGATTGAACCAACCGCATGTTGCGCGTGAGGACAATATGCCCGTTGCTGCTAACAACTGAGCTATCCTCCAACCCAAAAAAAGTTGGATTCAAGAACAGTTATAAAGCAACCGAGTTCCCGTCAAGGCGACATCACCAGGTGTCCAGCCTGTCTATTCCCTCTTCTCGTTCTTTATATTTTTAGATGTAAATATTGCATAATAATCGCAATTAGATAAGATGTTAAAGAAAGAACATATAATGAGAAGGTAAAGAATTAACTTGCCTTCTCTGGGATTGAACCACCGCATGTTGCGCGTGAGGACAATATGCCCTGTGCTATACAACTGAGCTATCCTCCAACCCAATGCGGAGGTTTAATCCCAGAGAAGGCAGTTAATTCTTTCAAGGCGACATCACCAGGTGTCCAGCCTGTCCTATCTCTCGTTCTTTATATTTTTTTAAATGTTAAATATTGCATAATAATCGCAATTAGATAAGATGTTAAAGAAAGAACATATAATGAGAAGGTAAAGAATTAACTTGCCTTCTCTGGGATTGAACCACCGCATGTTGCGCGTGAGGACAATATGCCCGGTGCTATACAACTGTGAGCTATCCTCCAAGCCTAAAAACTTGGATTCAAGAACAGTTATAAAGCACCCGAGTTCCCGTCAAGGCGACATCCCAGGTGTCCAGCCTGGTCCTATCTTCTCGTTCTTTAATTTTAGATGTATAAATATTGCATAATAACGCAATTAGATAAGATGTTAAAGAAAGAACATAATAGGGAAGGTAAAGATTAACTGCCTTCTCTTTGGGATTGAACCACCCCGCATGTTGCCGGCGTGAGGACAAATATGCCCGGTGGCTATCAACTGAGCTATCCTCCATAGCCAAAAAACTTGGATTCAAGAACAGTATAAAGCAACCGAGTTCCCCTCAAGCCGACATCACCAGGTGTCCAGCCTGTCCTTCTCTCGTTCTTTATATTTTTAGATGTTAAATTTTGCATAATAATTGCAATTAGATAAGATGTTAAAGAAAGAACATATAATGAGAAGAGTAAAGATTAACTGCCTTCTCTGGGATTGAACGCACCGCATTTGCGCGTGAGGACAATATGCCCGGTGTATACAACTGAGCTATCCTCCAAGGCAAAAAAACTTGGATTCAAGAACAGTTATAAAGCAACCGAGTTCCCGTCAAGGCGACATCACCAAGTGTCCAGCCTGTCCTATCTCTCGTTCTTTATATTTCAGATGTTAAATATTGCATAATAATCGCAATTAGATAAGATGTTAAAGAAAGAACATATAATGAGAAGGTAAAGAATTAACTGCCTTCTCTGGGATTGAACCACCGCATGTTGCGCGTGAGGACAATATGCCCGGTGCTTATACAACTGAGCCATCCTCCAAGCCAAAAACTTGGATTCAAGAACAGTTATAAAGCACCATATGCTCTTTCTACATTACCAGGTGTCCAGCCTATCCTATCTCTCGTTCTTTATATTTTTTAGATGTTAAATATTGCATAATAATCTCAATTAGATAAGATATTAAAGAAAGAACATATAAAGAGAAGAAGGTAAAGAATTAACTGCCTTCTCTGGGATTGAACCACCGCATGTTGCGCGTGAGGACAATATGCCCGGTGCTATACAACTGAGCTATCCTCCAAGCCAAAAAACTTGGATTCAAGAACAGTTTATAAAGCAACCGAGTTCCGTCAAGGCGACATCAGCCAGGTGTCCCAGCCTGTCCTATCTCTCGTTCTTTTATATTTAGATGTTAAAATATTGCATAATAACCGCAATTAGATAAGATGTTAAAGAAGAACATATAATGAGAAGTAAAAGAATTACTGCCTTCTCTGGATTGAACCACCGCATGTTGCGCGTGAGGTACAATATGCCCGGTGCTATAAAACTGAGCTATGCCTCCAAGCCAAAAAACTTGGATTCAAGAACAGTTACAAAGCAACCGAGTTCGCGTCAAGGCGACATCACCAGGTGTCCCGCCAATACTACTCTCGTTCTTTATATTTTTAGAAGTTAAATATTGCATAATAATCGCACTTAAGATAAAGATGTTAAAGAAAGAAGCATATAACTAGGAAGGTAAAGATTAACTGCCTTCTCTGGGATTGAACCACCGCATGTTGCGCGTGAGGACAATATGCCCGGTGCTATACAACTGGGCTATCCTCCAAGCCAAAAAACTTGGATTCAAGAACAGTTATAAAGCAACCGAGTTCCCGTCAAGGCGACATCACAGGTGTCCAGCCTGTCCTATCTCTCGTTCTTTATTTTTTAGATGTTAAAATATTGCATAATAATCGCGCAAATAGATAAGATGTTAAAGAAAGAACATATATGAGAAGGTAAAGAA
>JABUQX010013810.1:0-7500 GCA_015478945.1 Trachelipus rathkii
TCGCGCTGTGATTGTCGGTGCAACATTTTGCAAATTTGCTTATTGCAACATTTGCATGTTGCACTCTCCTATCTCGTACTTTATTACTACTGCGCTGATTTAATCTGATGTCATTTTGATCGGTAGAATCTCCTGCTTTTTTTTGTTCCGTTATTTTAGTTTTTGACTATTGTTTTTATTCTTGATAAGTAAATATAAATCTATTCTTATAATTATAGTTACTTTTATAATTAATATAATTATAATTATATACTATATATATTATATATATATATATTTATATTATATTATAAATTATATATATATATATATATATATATTATTATATATTATATATATATTATATTATATTATATTATTATATATATATTTATATAGTTCTATATTATCTATATTATATATATATATTATATTACTAGTTAGTATTTATATTTATATATTATTACATTATCTATATATATTATTATATATATTATATATATATATTATACTTTTCTATATTATTTATTATTTATTCTATATATTATATTATTAATATATCTTATATTTTTATATATATATATTATATTTATATATCTTAATATATAGTATATATATATTATATATATATATTTTTTATAGTCCTATTTGACATTCTTTTATACTTTAACTGCCTACCATACGCGGAAACGGGATCGATCAGATTCAAATTAAATAACATTCTCAGCAGGTTTATACCCTATTTATTACCGTAATATAGATATTGTTTTCTAGGTCGCGATAATTGGAATTTTTTATTTTTTAAGGTTAGGTTATGCTCTTCAGCTTAGGTTTAGTTTATGTTTAGGTGGTTGTTAGATGTCTGGTTTAGGCCTTAGGTTAGCCTTGTCACGAAAAGCTTTGGAAATTGTGTTTTTAAATTAAAATAAAATTATTAAGTATCTTTTATATTTATTTCCTAACCATAGTTAAAACGTTTATGCCGTACAACATCCAAAGTAGTATAGTAATATGGAAATTTTGAATTTAGCGGAGTAAAACAAGTATATGTTTCGTTTACATAACATTATACCGCCTCTAGGACGAACGTGTATTTTTTGTAATGACTTGAGTAACTATAATATATATGAGCTCACTTCTCTTTCATATATTGTTGCCTTGTTTTGAGAGACTCTTGAGTGTGTTGTTGTCTGATAAAAGACTTATTAATTCCATTTTCAGTTATTTATATTTAAAGCTGAGTTTAAGCTTTTTTTGTTGGAAGTTTTTTGGAAGTAGTTATAGGATGTACGAGTATATTTGTGAATATTTCTATTATTTATATATATAAATATATTTAATATATTATTTTATATATTATATTTTATATTATATATATATATATATATATTATACTATATTATATATATATATATATATATATATATATATATATATATATGTATTATATCTTATATTATATATATATACTATCTTATAATTATAATACAGAAAAATATTTTTAACATTGAAACAGTTAATATTATAACATAAAGCAGATAAAAGGCGAGAACTACTACTTTTCGATTTAAAAAAAAAATTAACATATGGAACATATAAAGATGTTCTATGGTGAAATTGTGATAAAAAAATCATTTTATTTCAGGTTAGGTGTAGTGTGGGTTGTCACATGTTAAAAAACAGAATAATTCGACAGGTTGATTCTGAGGTTAGGTTTGGGTGTAGGTGTACGTCTTGCGCGGTGGTGATGTTTTTTTAGTAATCTCGACGTTCCTAGAGCGACGTGAGATAGCTAGACAAAATAACAAATATTAAAAAAAAATTCCCATTTCAGACGCTCGCTCTCTAGGATATTTTCTTGTTGAGTGTATCATTGAGAGTACGAGGCTCTGGCGCGGCTTTGATAGAGAGTGTTGAAATTCGCGTTACGTCTGAGTTCCGTGGGCTCTCGGCATACGTGGGGATATTTGGGTGATTGTCCCATATGATAGTATGAGTTAGGTTTATTGGTTTATTATTGAGTAGTGTGAGATGTTTATCTGTGTTAATAGTTTGTTGTGGTGAAGTATATTATTGGTGTTGTGAGTTTATTTATTTGGTTATATCTATGAGGTGGAGATATATATATGTAGTGCTAGGTTTTGGTTGTATGTGGTGAGAATGTTTTTTGTCAGATCGGCAAGTAGTGTGGATGCGTGAGTCGTATCTTATGCGTGTACTAATATATAGGTCTTTTAGAGGTATATGTTATTATTATTAATGTGCTGTTATTACAAATATCTATAGGATAGATTTGTAATTTGTTGGTTTTGCATGGGGCTCTTACGAGCTCTTAAATATTCCGATCCTGAATATCAAGCCCGACACGAAGAGCATTTGCAACGAATCATATAGAGAGTTGTTTGTTAGCGACTGACGATCGAGATCAGGGTTAAAAATTGGCAGAAGCTATGTTCGTCAATGCCAGTCCGAAGATGTGGTGAGAGCTGTGTAATTCACTTTAAGTGTGACATTTCGTATTATTGGCTTGGACATGCACGTGTCTGAAAATTCAAAGTACGAGTTTTTATCTGGTGAGCCCTAACTTCACATTTCAATGGTTGGAATGAATACTGTGAATTGCGTGTGTTTTAATTGTTGAGTCGGTTCGAATCATGTGAGTTCTGAGGATCGGTCTATACAGGTGATGTAACATAAGCTTTGCCTTCTAAATATCACAAGTGTTTTTCAAGAAACTTAAATTTAGAATGCCTTCTTTGTTCGGCGGTCGGGTTTTCGTTTGTTGTCTTGGCTTCACTGCTTTGTAACTGGTTGTGGTACTTGTAGATATATGGAGGTAGCTTGTTATCTAAAGCTATGTCAAAATTTGAGATAGGCGCTCAATCAAGATTACCTTGCCATTTTTTCTTTGTTCTTAGCTCTATACTAGCTATAGATTCTTTGTGGTGACTCCCGTTTGTTAACGTTTCCAACCATTTATGTTATAGATTGTTGTTTACATCAAGTTTCTCAAAACATTTGTTTTGATCAATAGACTCGATAGATATTCGGCAGAACTTTTATTTCTATATAACTCCTTTTACCCCAATAAATTTGGGAATCCGTGATTACAAGCCAGAGTCGTATAAATGTAGTCGAAAAAATACTTCACTAGATCGCAAGACAGTAATGATCTACGAGAGATTTGGATAAACAAGAATGGGGAAAGTTCAGTACCTATGATAGACGAAGCTGTCAGTCAAAAGCAGAGCAGTTAGGAATTGCAGCTTTGAAGTTAAACTTCCATCCCTGGCTATAAAACCAAATGAGAGATAATATATTTTAGAGAATTTGCAAGAATTTCTTGAGCATTCTCGTTCTGCATTCAGAAAGCTATCGTCAAATTTTGCTTGTGTGAGACGTAATAGCTATCCTCTATTTCCTCTCTGTCAGGTAGATTGGTGGTTCCATGGCACTGTTTATGCGTAGCGGCAGGCCTCTCAGTTTATCAGCATGAGAACTATTGTTATAGGTGATAGAAGAAATCAGAATAGAGTCTTAAAGAAAGGGTGCATCCAAAAATGGGAGTTATATCAGAGGAGCCTACTGGGGCCTGTTGATATATATCCTACTTTCGAAACTAACGCCATTCGTGTCTCTAGTGTCAACTATTACTTGTGATCGCCAAATTTTAAGGAAGGAAAAATATTTTTGTTGATTTGAGTGGGCACATTAGTTTGTATACGGTCATAGAGAGAGTTTTTATGATTTAGAGAATAAAGTGTGATTTGAAATATCCTCCGGAACGCGGACGGGTGAGTTGTTCGGTGGATATCCACTATCAGCGCTAGTTCTTACACGCGAGATCTATACTTTAGGACTCATTTTTCCTTGATATTTGTGTATAGCCATCGATGTATTTTAATTATTTCTAAAGACGAGGTCTCGTGTGTATATCATAGTGTTGGGGTTTAGACAATTTAGCTTCACTATTGAGTCTATGCGAATAGGTGATTTGTGCGATAGTGTTTGATTCTGTGAGCGATATCATCTTATAAATGAGATCTCGGAACTTGCACAGATAATATTTCAAAAGGACAAGACTATAAGAACATGATTTCGACATTTTAACATTTTGGAAGGAAAAGCGAAGGCTTTGTTCCAAACTTTAGTAAAGTATAGCTAACAGGCATTTGGTCTGTCGCTGATCCCTGTGTGCTACGCGCAACATGTTTGGAATATTATATGATGAAGAGTATTTCTGCAACAGCTCTGGCTGATCTATTAATCCGCGGTCGAAGACATAGACTTAATCGAGAAGAGGTGTTTGAGCAGAGACTTGTTAATTATTGTATAAATAGAATATCTAGATTTCTCTATATACTGAAGGTTAATACTTTATCATGTTTATGATATATAAATCGTATTATATTATAATATAGTAGAGTTTTATATAATCGTTATCGTTTTTCGTTTATATGCCTATTATCGCTTATATCTATATATGGCTTTGCTATGTTATTTAATTTATATTATCAGGTCGTCTAATATGTTTTGGGCATCTTTGAGGGTTACAATACGGCTATTGATTATTATGTAAGGTAGAGAGATTGCAGGTTTAGTCTATGGATAATATATCCTGACGAGGATATATATATATAAGTAACTAGGTATTATAGGGAGTGAGTATATCGACACTGCTTTTCGTTTGTCATGCCTAGCCGACCATTTCGACACTCTATTATATTATAGCCGCTATATAGGCCTTATATTATATCAGCTTCATCGGCCCTAATCAGCGTCCGCGTTGCCACTATCACTATCTATACCCGGTACCGCTCTCATACTCATATACCTATACGTAATATGTCCGCCTCTTAACGCCTATACAGTACCGCACTCTTGGAAGTTTTTCCCCCTACTTAATCATATATGCTTATATTCTTACTCTATACTCTGTACTTATTGCCCTCGCCTCACTTTGCTTACCCTTTCACTCGCCCGTAAAACGATTGGTCAGTTGTACATGGTGGAGAGAGACAACATCTCCTCCAGGATATATACTGAGACTAGGGGCTCCGGAGCCTTCTTCTGGGGTGCTTCTGTGAGTTCATACCGTGACCCTATATACATCACATTATTATACTACGACCTATTACCACTGATACTAGGACCTGACTAGCACTGCGCCTCACTCCTGCTATATTAGTTGCGCCCTTTATGCTCACACTCTCTAGCTACCCCATCATTTACTCACTTCTAGCCCCTCCACGGATATATATATAATATATATTCGACTCACTCCTCACTCGTAACCTACCTGTACGTCGCTCAGTTCGTACACTTTAGATAGGATTAGCTCATTACTCTATTACCCTCGTTATATATATATATACGCTCCCTCTACCCGCACCGCCAGGTATCTAGGTCTCAGTTTTATTACCTACTTATCTTATATTCACCTTGAGTACTTCGCTATTTATACTTATATATAAGCTTTTGCTACCACTATTCACCTCTTCATATTCTCTACTCTCTCATCAGACGGAATTGGTAGGTATACCCTTATACTCACACGCTAAGGGTAGCTTACCATGGCCTTCTTCGGGGTGTTCACTTATTATATATATAAAAAGTGTTACCATATATAGGTACCGCCTGCCCATATGTACACTCAGGCCGACCGCCTTGCGCTCCACCTTATTATATTGCTTATAGCTGACTAGCCTTTGCCCTCTCTCGACTCGAAATCAATACACTTTCTCCTCGCGCCCACGGGCCCCTGGCCCGCGGTGATTACGTTAAGCTACATTATACTTCACTTCTTAATATACTTGTCACCGTAGCGGACTTCACTCTACTATATACCTTGTTATCTAGCTGGCTACTCATTTACCCATACACGGGTTCCTTATAGGTACTACGATTTCCTAATCATATCGCTAGTATCACTTTACGACATTATCCTTATAAGCTTTGCCCTCGCTCTCTATTTAATCATCTACACCGCCGGTATGGTTATGAGCTACTACTCACCTTCTGGGAGGCTCACCATACTCACTCAGTATAGTTATATATATTTATATCTCATACGGGGTAGTTACCTTATATAGGTTTACGGGGCGCTGATACCTAGCATACTCACTATAAGTCCGGCTCTGTACGACGGTATATATAGCTAGTATAGTACGTAGTATATATATTAGTCACACTATATATATATCTAATATATATATATATATATATATATACAGTACGCTACCCCTGTGTATTTATGCTGAACGTTTTATATATAACTTTTGCCTCTTACCGCTCAGAGAGCTACTACCTTCTATTTACTATATATATACTATCATAGCTATATAGCTGCACTGAGCTATCACATGCACCTCACTTATACTATATAACGTCAACGTAAACTGAGTACGCTCACGAGTTATCATTACGCTTATGTCGCAGCTTTTACTTACCCCGTCACGATATATCATACGCTATATTACTCCTCTAACTACATCACTATGACCATACGCTACTTTCGGACCCTATATAGTATTTATCCCGTTTCCTACTATAATGTCATTTATTACGTACCATATCCTGAGCTTTGCTCACACACCCTGTCTACTTTTTCCATTATATACATATATATTAAGCTGGGTTGAATTTAGCTATATATTGACTCTCTCTTATATCTATCTATATACTATCTATCTTATAGTCTTATTATTGTAAAAGTTTTCTACTTCTCTTATCATATCTTTTGTGATTACTCTACCCTTATACTTCTATTCACTATCCTATATATTTTATATTATATTAGTCTCTCTCTCTATATTCTCTCTCTCTATCTATCTAATATCTATATTATATATATTATATAGTATATATATATTCTTTTATTATATATATATTCTATTAATTTACAAATATATATACTCTCTCTTTATATATTATATATCTTCATATATATTCTAATATTATATATATATTATTTATTATAAGTATCTTATATCTATTATTTTTCTATTTACCAATATTATTAGTATTCATATATAATAATACTATATGGAATAATCTATTAATAATATCGTTAGTATCTGCCGCACGAACGTAAAATAAAAAGAGTGAATAAAATAACGAATGTTTGTATTCATTTTAGTCTTAACAAAAAACTAAAGTTTGTACAGTCACAAGTGGGGTGAGTAACGCAGCGTTGGGATGGACGGTGCGGTGTCTGTTGTGTGCGCACACACACTGTTCGTTTGTGACGTTGTGGTGGTTGTTCGTGTTGCGGCACCTGTGCTACTGTCATCAAATCCATGTTATCCTGCCGCTTCCGTTCTTCCCCGCCGACTTCTGGTTCGTGTGTTGCGGTGGAGGCTCGTCGCCTCTAGAGTGTCAAAATACACTCGTGCGCTGCGGTGAGCCGCTGCTGGTGCTGCTATCACCTGCTGGTGTGTTGCCCCCCCCTGCTGCGGTGTATTCCCTCTGTTTTGGTGGCCTGCGTCACGGGCAAATACCGTGGTGTGGTAGGCTCCTGGT
>JABUQX010013810.1:12500-54398 GCA_015478945.1 Trachelipus rathkii
ATATATATATATATATATATATATATATATATAAGATTCAGACTTTGGGGGGGGGGTTAAGTTTGGAAACAGCAGGATTGGAAGAGAAATAGAAGAGTAGGCACATATAGAGGTATGAATAATACCTCAAGATATACGCTCCTAAAATTGTAAAAGATATTTCAGTTAGTGATGGATCGAATAACCGCAACCGCAACCTCAAATGTGGAGCAACCGCACATATTTTGACAACCGCAACCGTGGTTGTCAATGGTCTATACCACCGCAACTACAACCGACACCGCTGTTGTCACTGGTCTTCACAACCGCAACTCCGGTTGTCAGGAAGTTATCTTTTTAAAAATACTTTTTTATGCTATCAAAAATTTCCTTCTTTCTTTTTATTATATGAAAAACGAGGATTCGGTTTGTCTTTACTCCTCAAATACTTCTAAGATAAGACAACTTGCTAGTTCTGATTTTATACTAATTGAAAAATGTATTACCCTATTGGAGATATTTGAAGAGATTACTAAAAAGTTAAGCTCTCATTCGTCAGAGCTCTAATCACAAGTAATTCCTTTTATTGTCTTTAAAAACTTTTCACCAGACCTCAGATTTTGAGCCTGAGTGGCAATTAAATCAGCTGTACAAACAATAAATTCGGAGATAACTCGAAGCTTTGATAATTTGAAAAAAAATCTTGTATTCCATCGCAACGTATCTAGGTTCTTGATTTAAAGGGAAATTTTTTGAAACTTCTCATGTTTTGAAGGAAGTTTAGGAAGAAATAACAAAACAATGTCAGTTACTTTCTTCAGAATATGAAAAATATATATTTATTAACAGACATCCCTGAAGAATTTAAACTGCAGAAATAAAGCAATATTCAACATCCTAGTAAAAAAATCTGTTTGAAACTATGAATGCTCATTAAACATCAAGTAGTGATGATGATACAGAAATAGAACTTAATTAAAGTGTTTTGGATGAAATAGCATAATATCAAAAAGAAAAAAAATCAAAATGGAAAGTGAAACAAGAGCAGTTTTAGGTGAAACATCACGAATGAGAAGTGGAACAAGAGCAGTGACAGGGGAAACAATATCAATGAAAATACATAAAGAGCAGTTACAGGTAGAGCAATGAGAATGGGAGGGGCAACAAGAGCATTTACAGGTGAAACAACACGAACAGGAAATACAACAAAAGCAGTGACAGGTGAAACAACACCAATGAAATGTGCAACGAGAGCTGTTACATTTGAAACAACTCGAATGAGAAGTTCAACAAGAGCAGTGACAGATGAAATATCACAAATGAAATGTGCAACAAAAGAATTTGCGGGCTAGGCAAAACAAATGAGAAGTGCATCATGAGCAGTGACAGGTGAAACACCACGAATGAAAAGTGCAACAACAGCAGTAACAGGTAAAACAAAACGAATGAGAAGTGCAACATGAGCAATAAGAGATGAAACAACACCATTAAAAAGTGCAACAAGAGAATTTACAGGTTAAACAACATAAATGAGAAGTGCACTAAGAGTAGTGACAGAAGAAAAAACAATGAAGAAAAGTGCAACAGGAACAATTATAAGTGAAACATCAAGAATGAGAAGTGCAATATGAGCAGCAACAGAAGAAACATTACCAATGAAAAGTGTAACAACAACAGTAACAGATGAGACAACACCAATGAAAATTGAAATAAAAGCAGCTACAGGTGTAAAAACACGAATGAGGAATGCAACCAAAGCAGTTACAGGTGGAACAACATGAATGAGAAGTTCAACATGAGTATTGACAGAAAAACATAACCAATGAAAAGTGCAGGAAAAGAAGTTAGAGATGAAACAACACGAATGAAAAGTGCAACAACAGCAGTCACGGGTGAGACAATACCAATGAAATTGAAATATAAGCAGTTACAGGTGAGTAAACACGAATGAGAAGTGCAATAAGAACTGCGACAGGGGAAACAGCACCAAAGAAAAGTGCAACAATAGCAGTTGCATGTAAAGCAAAACGAATGAGAAACGCAACAAGAGCAGTGGCAGGTGAAAAAGCACCATTGAAAAGTGCAACAAGAACATTTACAGATGAAGCAACACGAAAGAGAAGTGGAACAAGAGAAGTGATAGGTGAAACAACACAAATGAAAAGGGCATCAAGAGCAGTTTCAGGTGAAACAACAAGAATGAGAAGGGCAACAAAAGCTGTGACAGGTGAAGCAACAAAGATGAAAAGTGTAACAAGAGCATTTACAGGCGAAAAAATAGGAATGACGAGTCCAACAAGAGCATTTACAGGTTAAACAACATGAATGAGAAGTTCATCAAGAGTAGTGACAGAAGAAACAACAATAAAGAAAAGTGCAACAAGAGCTGTTACAGGTGAAGCAACACGAATGAGAGGTACAAAAAGAGCAGTTTCAGGAGGAACAATACGAAAGAGAAGTGCAACAAGATCACTGACCGGTGAAAAAAGAACCAATAAATAGTGCAGTAGGAGCAGTTACAGATGTAAACAACGGGAATAAGAAGTGCAAAATGATCAGTAACAGAAGAAACATCACTAGTGAAAAGCGCAACAAGAGCATTTACAGGTGAAAAATCACGAATGAGAAGTGCAACAAGAGCAGTAACAGATGAAACAACGCCAATGAAAAGTTCAACATGAGCAGTTACAGGTGAAACAACATAAACGGGAAATGCATCAAAAGCAGTGACAGGTGAAACAGCTCCAATTAAATGTGCAACAGAAGTAATTGCAGGTGAAACAACGTGAATGGGATTTACAAAAAGTGCAGTGACAGGTGAAACAACACCCAAAAAAAAGTGCAAAAAGAACAGCTAAAGGGAAGCAAAACAAATGAGACATGCAACAAATGAAAAGGTAAAACACAAATGAAAAGTGCAATAAGAGCAGTTACAGGTTAAACAACACGAAACCGATCTAACATGATTACATATTATAACAAATTTAGATTTCTTTGCTAATACACATACAACAATATAAATAATCTTGACAACGCTTTATCACTACATCAAATTGTAAATTTTGTACCATTGAGCAAAAAAGATACCTCAAACACCTGCCTATATTATCAAGCAAACAAAATTATTATTTGAAACAGATCTAACCTGAATACATATTATAACAAATTTTGATTTCTTTGCTATTTCACATATAACATTATAAAAAAGCTTCACTACGCTTTATCACTAAATCAAATTGTGAATTTTTTACCGTTGTGCAAAGGAAATACAACAAACACCTACCTAAATTACCTTGGAGCCAAAATTAATATCTGAAACCAATCTAACATGAATACATATTATAACAAATTTAGATTTCTTTGATATTAAACACATAACAATATAAATAAGCTTGACTACGCTTTATCACTACATCAAATTGTAAATTTTTTACGGTTGTGCAAAAGAAGATACCTCAATCACTTGCCTAAATTACCTAGGAACCCAAATTATGATATGAAATCGATCTAACTGAATACATATTATAACAAATTTACATTTATTTGCAATTACACATATAACATTATAAAAGCTTGACAACGCTTTATCACTACATCAAATTGTTAATTTTTTTACGGTTGTGCAAAGAAGATACCTAAAACACCAACCTAAATTATATAGGAGCGATAATTATTATCTGAAACCGATGTAACATGAATACATATTATAACAAAGATAGATTTTTTTGCTACTACACATATAACATAATAAATAAGCTTGACTACGTTTTATTACTACATCAAAATGTAAATTTTTTAAGGTTGAAAAAGAGATACTTTAAACAAATGATTAAATTACCTAAAAACCCAAATTAGTATCTGGAACTAATCTAACATGAAAACATATTACAACCAATTTAGATTTCAATGCTATTACACATATAAAAATAAAAATAATATTGACTACGCCTTTTCACTATATCAAATTATAAATGTTTTACGGTTGTGCAAAGGAGATACCTTAAACACCTGCCCTAATAACCTTGGAGCCAAAATTATTATCTTAATCCGATATAACATGAATATATAACATTACAAATTTAGATTTCTTTGCTATTACACATAAATTAATATAAATAGGCATAACAACACTTTATTACTTTATTACATGAATACATAATATAACAAATTTAGATTTCTTTGCTATTGCACGTATATTAATATAAATAAGCTTGACAACACTTTATCACTACATCAAATTTTAAATATTTTACGAATGTGCAAAAATTATACCTTAAACACCTACCTAAATTACCTAGAAGCCCAAATTATTATCTGAAACCGATCTAACATGAATACATATTACAGCTATTAATCAAACTATTATATATTATTTAAATATAGATTTATTATCTATTACACATATAACATTATAAATAAGCTTGACTACCCTTCATCATAACATCAAATTGAAAAAATTTTACGGTGGCGGAAGAAGTAACCTTAAACACCTGCCTAAATTACCTAGGAGAACAAATTATTATCTGAAACCGATCAAACTTAAATACATTTTATAACAAATTTAGATTTCTCATTCTGGCTATTACGATACACTTACCACCATATAACTTAACTCATCGACCTACGATCTTTGTACATACCACCTCCAAACTTAGCTACCACTTTATCTTCGTGCTCGACACAAGGAGACTCCCAATCCAAACACCCTTACGAACACCACCTCCTCACAATCTACCTGAGAAGCATTTATTATCTGAAACAAATCTAACATGAATCCATATTATAACAAATTTAGATTTCTTTGCTATTACACATATAACAATATAAATGAGTTTGACTACGGTATAATACTACATCAAATTGTAAATTTGTTACGATTATGCAAAGATGACGCATAAAACGCCTGCCTAAATTACCTAGGAGCAAAAGATAGTATCTGAAAACGATCTAACATGAATACATATTATAAAATTTGATTTCTGTTTCTTAAACAAATATAACACATTATAAGTTTGACCAGCTTTATCATCACATCAAATTGTAAATTTTTTACGGTTGTGAAAAGGAGATACCTCAAACACCTGCCTAAATTAATTAGGAGCCAAAATTCATTATCTCAAACAGATCTTCATTAATACAATTTATTAAATTTAGATTTCTTTGCTATTACAACATATAACAATTTAAATAAGCTATGTCTACGACTTTGGTTGTACTTCAATTAATATAATTTTTTACAGTTTTACAGTTTATGTAAACGTGATACTAAAACACCTGCCTTGTTACCTAGGAGCATAAATGTATCTGAAGACCGATCTAACATGAATACATATTATATCAACTTTAGATTTCCCTTGCTATGACACATATATCAATATAATTAGCTTGACTACGTTTTATTACTACATCAAATGGTAAAATTTTTTGCTTTTGTTCGAAGGACGATGTCTGTTCTACTCTGCCTAGAACTTACTAAGAGCCCAAATTAATTTCTGAAACCCGATCTAAACATGAATACGTATTTTAACAAATTTAGATTTTCGTTTGGCTATATCAACACATATAAAAATATAAATAAACTTGAATACGGTATATTATTACTACATCAAGATTGTACATTTTTTACAACTATGCAAAGAAAATACTTCAAACACCTGCCTAAATTACCTAGGAGCATAAATTATTATCTGAAACCAAAACCACATTAATTCACTATTATACAAAATTTAGATTTCTTTGATACTACACATAAAACAATATAAATATAGCTTGACTACGCTTTGTCACTACATCAAATTGTAAATTTTTTTCGGTTGTGCAAAGGAGATACCTCAAACACCTCCCTAAATTACCTTGAAGCCCAATTTATTATCTGAAACAAATCTAACATGAATACATATTATAACAAATTTAGATTTCTTTGCTATTACACATATAACAATATAAATGAGTTTGACTACGGTATAATACTACATCAAATTGTAAATTTGTTACGATTATGCAAAGATGACGCCTAAAACGCCTGCCTCAATTACCTAGGAGCAAAAGATAGTATCTGAAAACGATCTAACATGAATACATATTATAAAAAATTTTGATTTCTTTTCTTAAACAAATATAACAAATTAAATAAGTTTGACCACGCTTTATCACTACATCAAATTGTAAATTTTTTACGGTTGTGAAAAGGAGATACCTCAAACACCTGCCTAAATTAATTAGGAGCCAAAATTATTATCTGAAACAGATCTATCATTAATACAAATTATAGCAAATTTAGATTTCTTTGCTATTACACATTCAACAATATAAATAAGCTAGTCTACGCTTTGTTACTTCAATTATTTGTAAATTTTTTACAGTTTTACAGTTATGTAAAGGTGATACCTAAAACACCTGCCTATGTTACCTAGGAGCATAAATTAGTATCTGAAACCGATCTAACATGAATACATATTATAACAAAATTATATTTCCTTGCTATGACACATATATCAATATAATTAGCTTGACTACGCTTTATTACTACATCAAATTGTAAATTTTTGCTTTTGTTCGAAGGAGATACCTCAAACACCTGCCTAAATTACCTAAGAGCCCAAATTAATTTCTGAAACAAATCTAACATGAAAACGTATTATAAATAATTTAGATTTCTTTGCTATAACACATATAATAATATAAATAAACTTGAATACGGTATATTACAACATCAAATTGTACATTTTGTACAACTATGCAAAGAAAATACTTCAGACACCTGCCTAATTTACCTAGGAGCCCATATTATTAGCTGATACCGATCTAACATGAATACACATTATAACAAATTTAGATTTCTTTGCTATTATAAATATAATAATATAATAAAGCTAGACTACACTTTATAACCTCTTTAAATTGTAAATTTTTACGGATATGCAAAGGAGATACCTCAAACACCTGCGTAAACTAATTAGTATCCCAAGTTATTATCCGCAACCGATCTAACATCAATATATATTATAACAAATTTAGATTTCTTTGCTATTACACATATAACAGTTTAAATAATCTTGACTTCGCTTTATCTTTACATTAAAATGTAAACCTTTTACGCTTGTCCATAGGAGATACCTCAAACACCGGCCTATGAATATATATTATAACAAATTTAGATTTCTTTGCTATTTCACATATAACAATATAAATTTTCTTAACTACGCTTTATCACTACATTAAATTGTAAAGTTTTTAGGTTGTGCAAGAGATATACCTCAAGTACCTGCCTAAATTACCTATGAGTCCAAATTATTATCTGAAACCAACCTAACATGAATACATATTTTAACAAATTTAGATTTCTTTGCTAATACACATATAACAAAATAAATAAGCTTAATGACGCTTTATCACTACATAAAATTCATAATTTTTTAGAGTTATGCAAATGAGATACCTCAAACACCTGCCTAAATTATCTAGGAGACCAAATTATTATCTGAAACCGATCTAACATGAAAACATATTATAACTAATTTTGATTTCCTTTATATTAAACATATAACAATATAAATAAGCTGGACTACGCTTTATAACTACATCAAATTGTATATTATTTATGTTTGTGCAAAGGAGAAACCTAAATACATGCCTAAAAAACATAGAAGCCCAAATTATTATCATAAACCAATCTAAAATAATACATATAATAATAAATTTACACTTCTTTGCTATTTCACATTTTGATTTCCTTGCTATTAAACATATGACAATATAAATAAGCTTAACTACGTTTTATCACTACATCGAATTGTAAAGCTTTTACAGTTGTGCAAAGGATATATCTCAAATACCTGCCTCAATTACCCATGAGCCAAAATAATCATCTGAAACCGATCTATTATGAATACGTATTATAACAAATTTATATTTCTTTGCTATTGCACATATAATAATATAAATAGGCTTAAATAAGCTTTATCTCTGCATCAAATTGTAAATTTTTTACGGTTGTGCAAAGGAGATACCTCAAACACCTGCCTAAGTTACCTAGGAGCCCAAATTATAATCTGAAAATGATCTAAAAAGAATACATATTATAACTAATTTAGATTTCTTTGCTATTACATATATTACAATATAAATAAGCTTGACTACGCTTTATCTTTACATCAAATTGTAAATTTTTTACGCTTGTGCAAAGGAGATACCTCAAACACCTGCCTTAATTACCTAGGAGCCCAAATTATTATCTGAAACCGATCTAACATGAATACATATTATAACAAATTTAGATTTCTTTGCTATTACACATTAAACATATAACAATATAAAAAAGCTTAACAACGCTTTATCACTACATCAAATTGTAAATTTTTTACAGTTGAACAAAGTATATACTAATTTAGATTTCTTTGCTATTACATATATTACAATATAAATAAGCTTGACTACGCTTTATCTTTACATCAAATTGTAAACTTTTTACGCTTGTGCAAATGAGATACCTCAAACAACTTCCTCAATTACCTATGAGCCAAAATTATTATCTGAAACCGATCTATTATGAATACATATTATAATAAATTTATATTTCTTTGCTATTACACATATAATAATATAAATAAGCTTAACTAAGCCTTATCTCTGCATCAAATAGTAAATGTTTTAAGGTTGTGCAAAGGAGATACCTCAAACATCTTCCTAAATTACCTAGGAGCCCAATTTATTATCTAAACCCGTTCTAACATGAATACATATTAAAACAAATATAGATTTCTTTGATATTTCACATATAACAATATAAATAAGCTTGACTACTCTTTATGACAATATCAAATTGTAAATTATTTTCGGTTGGGCAAAATAAATATCTCAAAAACCTGCCTAAATTAAATAGAAGCTCAAAGTATTATCTGAAACCAATCTAACATGAATACATATTATAACAAATTTAGATTTCTTAGCTATTACACAAATACCAATATAAATAAGCTTGAATACGCTTTATCACAACATCAAATTGTTAACTTTTACGGTTGTACAAATCAGATACCTCAAACACCTCCAAAATTTACCGGAGCCAAAATTATTATCTGAAACCGATCTAACATGAATACCAAATATATCTAATTTAGATTTCTTTGCTATTACAAATATAACAATATAAATAAGCTGGACTACGCTTTATTACTACGTCAAATTGTAAAATTTTTACGTTTGTGCAAAGGAGATACCTCAATCACCTTCCTAATTTACCTAGGAGCCCAAAATATTATCTTAAACTGATTTAACAAGAATACACAGTATATCAAATTTAGTGTTCTTTGCTTTTACACATATACCAATATAAATAAGCTTGATTACGCTTTATCACTACATTAAACTATAAGTTTTTTACGATTGTGCAAAGCAGATACCTCAAACACCTGGCTAAAATAACCTAGGTGCCCAAATTATTATCTGAAACCGATCTTACATGAATACATATTATAAAAAATTTAGATTTTTTTGCTATTTCGCATTTAACAATATAAATATGCTTGAGTACGATTTATCATTACGACAAATTGTAACTTTCTTACGGTTGTGCAATTTTGATACTTCAAAAACCTGCCTAAATTAACTAGAAGACCATATTATTACCTGAAACCGATCTAACATGAATACATATTATAACAAATTTAGATTTCTTTGCTATTACACATATACCATTATAAATAATCTTTACTACGCTTTATCGCTACATCAAATTGTAAATTATTTACGCTTGTACAAAGGAGATACCTCAAACACCTGCCTAAATTATCTAGGAGAACAAATTATTATCTGAAACCGATCTAAATAGAATACATATTATATCAAATTTAGATTTCTTTGCTATTTCACATATAATAATATAAAAAAGCTTGACTACGCTTTATCACTACATCAAAATTTGTTAAAAAAAAAACATTCTTTTTTTTTTTAAAAATTTTTTATGATTGTAAAAAGAAGATACCTAAAACACCTGTCTAAATTACCTAGGAGCCCAATTTATTATCTGATACCGATCTAACATGAATATATATTGTAAATAATTCAGATTTCTTTGCTAATACACATATATGATTATATAAATAAGCTTGTTTACGCTTAATCACAAAAAATAATTGTAAATTTTTTACGGTTGTGCAAATTTGATTCCTCAAAACCCTGCCTAAATTACCTAGGAGTCCAAATTATTATCTGAAACCAATCTAACCTGAAAACTTACAACAAATTTATATTTATTTGCTATTACACATATGTCATATAACATTATAAATAATCTTGACTACGCTTTATCATTACATCAAATTGTAAACTTTTTACGCTTGTGCAAAGGAGATATCTCAAACACCTGCCATTCTAACCTAGGAGCCCAAATTATTATCTGAAACCGATCTAACATGAATACACATTTACCAAAATTTAGATTTCTTTGCTATTACAAATATAACAATATAAATAATTTTGACTACGCTTTATCACTAAATCAAATTATAATTTGTTTGCAGTTGAGCAAAGTATATACTTCAAACACCTGCCTAAATTACCTAGGATCCCAATTTATTATCTGAAACCGTTGTAACATGAATACATATTATAACAAATTTATATTTCTTTGATATTTTACATATAACAATATAATTAAGCTTGACTACTCTTTATCACTATAGAAAATTGTAAATATTTTACGGCTGGACAAAATAGATACCTCAAACACCTGCCTAAATTAAATAGAAGCCCAAAATATTATCTGAAACCGATATAACAAATTTAGATTTCTATGCTATTACACATTTAACATTGAAAATAATCTTGACTACGCTTTATCGCTATATCACATTGTAAATTATTTACGATTGTGGAAATGAGATACCTCAAACACCTGCCTAAATTAGCTATTAACCCAAATTATTATCTAAAACAAATCTAACCTGAATTTATATTATAAAAAAAAATTAGATTTTTTTTGCTATTACACATATAACAATATAAATAAGCTTGACTACGCTTTTGTCACTACATCAAATTGAAAAATTTTTACGGTTCTGCAAAGGAAATACCTCAAAAACCTGCCTAAATTACCTAATAGCCCAAATTATTATCTATAACCGATATAACATGAATACATATTATAACAAATTAAGATTTCTTTACAATTACAAATTTAACAATATAAATAAGCTTTACTACGCTTTATCACTAAATTAAATTGTAAAGTTTTTACGGTTGTGCAAAGCTGATACCTCAAACCCCTCCCTGAATTACCTAGAAGCCCAAATTATTATCTGAAACCGATCTAACATGAATTCATATTATATGTTATTTACATTTCTTTGCTAATACACATTTTACAATATAAACAAGCTTGGATACGCTTTATCACCACAACAATTGTATTTTTTTAAGGTTATGCTAAGGAGGTGATTCCTCAAAAATCTGCCTAAATTATTTAGGAACCCAAATTATTATCTGAAACCGATCTAACATGAATACATATTTTAACAAATTTAGACTTCTTTGCTGTTACACATATAACATTAAAAATTATTTTGACTAGTCTTTATCTTTACATCAAATTGTAAATTTTTTAGGCTTGTACAAAGGAGATACCTCAAACAGCGGCCTAGATTACCTAGGAGCCCGAATTATTATATGAAACTGATCTAATTTCAATAAATATTATTAAATTTTTAGATTTCTTTGCAATTACACATATAACATTATAAATAAGCTTGACTACGCTTTGTTACTACATCAAATTTAATTTTTTTTTACGTTTGTTACAAGGATATACCTCAAACACCTGCCTAAATTACCTAGGAGCCCAAATTATTATCTTAAATTGATATAAAAAGAATACATATTATAACAAATTTAGATTTCTTTGCTATTACAGATATACCAATATAAATAAGCTTGACTACGCTTTATCACTACATTGAATTGTATATTTTTTACAGTTGTGCAAAGTAGATACCTAAAACACATGTTTAAATTAACTAGGAGCCCAAATTATTATCTGAAACTGTTTTAACATTAAAACATATTATAACAAATTTATATTTCTATGCTATTACGCATATAACAATATAAATAACCTTGAATACGCTTTCTCACAACATCAAATTTAAGTTTTCTTACGTTTGTTTAAAGAATATACATCAAACACCTGCCTAAGTTACCTAGGAGCCCAAATTATTAGCTTAAACTGATCTAAAAAGAATACATTTTTCTATATCAAATTTCTTTATTCTTCTTTGCCTTGAGTACACTGGAAAGTCTTTGCTAGGATTTAACTACCGCTTTATTACCATTCATGAAATTGTAAATTTTTTACGGTTGTGCAAAGGAGACACCTCAAACACCTGCCTAAATTATCTAGGAGCCCAAACTATTATCAGAAACCGATCTAACATGAAAACATATAATAACAAATTAATATTTCTTTGCTATTACAAATATAACAATATAAATAAGCTTGACTACGCTTTTTTCACTATATCAAATTTAATTTTTTTACGTTTGTTCAAAGGATATAACTCAAACACCTGCCGAAATTAACTAGGAGCCCAAATTATTATCTGAAACTGATCTTACAAGAATACATATTATATCAAATTTAGATTTCTTTTCTATTACACATATACCAGCATAAATAACTTTGACTACGCTTTATTACTACGTCAAGTTGTAATATTTTTATGGTGGTGCAAAGCAGATACCTCAATCACCTGCCTAAATTACCTAGGAGCCCAAATTATTATCTGAAACCGATCTATCATGAATACATATTATAACAATTTTAGATTTCTTTGGTATTACGCATATAACAATAAAAATAAGATTGACTACGCTTTATCACTACATTAAATTGTAAATTTTTTACAGTTGTGCAAAGGAGATACCTCAAACACCTACCTAAAATAGGTATCCTTTGCACAATCGTAAAAAATTTACAGTTTAATGTAGTGATGAAGCGTAATGAAGCTTATTTATATTGGTATATGTGTTAATGCAAACTTATTTATATTGGTATATGTGTAAAAGCAAAGATCACTAAATTTGATATACAATGTATTCTTGTTAGATCTGTTTATGATAATATTTTGTACTCCTATGTAAATTAGGAAGGTGTTTGAGGTATATCCTTTGCACAACCGTAAAAATTTTACAATTTGATGTAGTAATAAAGCGTAGTCCAGCCTATTTATATTTTTATATGTGTAATAGCAAAGAAATCTAAATTAGATATAATTGGTATTCATGTTAGATCGGTTTCAGATAATAATTTGGGCTCCTAGGTAATTTATGGAGGTGTTTGAGGTATCTGATTTGCACAACCGTAAAAGTTTATAATTTGATGTTGTGATAAAGCGTATTCAAGTTTATTTATATTGGTATTTGTGTAATAGCAAAGAAATCTAAATTTGTTATAACTATGTATTCATGTTAAACTTCAGTTTCAGATAATACTTTGGGTTTTAGTTTAATTAGGCAGGTTTTTGAGCATATCCTATTTTGCCCCACACCGTAAAAATTACAAGATAATGTGAATAAAGAGGTAGTCAAGCTTTATTTTAGATTGTTATATGTGAAATAGCAAAGAAATCCAAATTTGTTGCTATAATATGTATTCATGTCTAGAACAAGGCGGTTTAGATGAATAAATTGGGACTCCTAGGTAATTTAGGCATGGTGTTGCAGGTATCTCCTTTTGCACAAATGTTAAATATTTACAATTGTACAGAGATAAAGCGTAGTGAAGCTGTTTATATTATTATAAGCTTGTGTAATAGCAAAAGAATATAATTTGTTTATAATACTGTATTCATGTTAAATCGTTTCAGATAATAATTTTGGCTCAAGTAATTGTGAAGGTGTTTGCAGGTATCTTCATTTGCCACAAGCCTAAAAAAAATTTATCCATTTGAATGTAAAGATTTAAAGGTGAGCGTCAGAGTCCTTATTTATATTGCAATTTGAGTAATAGCAAAGTAAGATAAATTTGTTATAATATGTTTTCATGTTATATCGGTTTCTGATAATAATTTGGGCTCCTAAGGTAATTTAGGCAGGGTTTGAGGTATCTTCTTTCACCCATGTTAAAAAATTAAATTTCTTGCCATTTAATGTGCAAGCTTATTTATATGGGTATATGTGTAATAGCAAATAAATCTAAATTTGATATAATATGTATTCATTTTATATCAGTTTCAGATAATAATTTGGGCTCCTAGGTAACTTATGCATATGTTTGATGTATATCCTTTGAAAAAACGTAAAAGAACTTAAATTTGATGAAGTGAGAAAGCGTAGTCAAGCTTATTTTTATTGTTATATGTGCAATAGCAAAGAAACCTAAATTTATCATAATATGTATTCATGATAGATCGGTTTCAGATAATAATTTGTGCTCCTGGGTAATTTAGGAAGATGTTTGAGAAGTTTACTTTGCACATCCGTAAAAAATTTACAATTTGATGAAGTGACAAAGCAAAGTCAAGCTTATTTATATTGTTATTTGTCAAATAGCCCAAAAAATCTAAATTTGTTATAAAATGTTTTAATGTTAGAACAGTTTCAGATAATAATTTGGGCTCCTAGTTAATTTAAGCATGTGTTTTAACTTTCTATATTGCACAACTGTAAAAAATTTACAATCGATGTAGGGATCAAGCGTAGTCAAGGGTATTTATATTGTTATATTTGTAATAGCAAAAAAATCTAAATTTTTTATAATATGTATTCATGTTAGATCGGTTTTAGATAATATTTTGAGATCTTAGGTAATTTATGCAGGTGTTTGATGTATCTCCTTTGCACAATCGTAAAAAATTTACAATTTGACGTAGTGATAAAGCGTAGTCAAACCTATTTATATATTGTTCTTTGTGTAATAGCAAGGAAATCTAAATTAGATATATATATTCATGTTAGAACGTTTTCAGATAATGATTTGTACTACTAGGTAATTTAGACAGGTGTTTGAGGTATCTCCTTTGCATAACCCTAAAAAATTACAATTTGATGTAGTGATAAAGCGTATTCAAGCTTATTTATATCGTTGTATGTGCAGTAGCAAAGAAATCTAAATTTTTTATAATATCTATTCATGTTAAATCGGTTTTAGATAATAATTTGGGCTCGTAGGTAATTTAGGCAGGTATTTGAGGTATCTTCTTTGCACAACCATAAAAAATTTACAAATTGTTGTAGTGATAAAGCGTAGTCAAGCTTTTTTATATTATTATATTTGAAATAGCAAAGAAATCTAAATTCGATATAATATGTATTCTTTTTAGATCGGATTCAGATAAAAATTTGGACTCCTTGTTAATTTAGGCAGGTGTTTGAGGTATCTCCTTTGCACAAAAGTAAACAATTTACAATTTGTCGTAATGATAAATCGTAGTCAAGCCTACTTATATTGTCAAACATGTAATAGCTAAGAAATCTAAATTAGTTATAATATGTATTCATATTAGATCGGTTTCAGATAATAATTTGGTCATCTATTTAATATTTGCAGGTGTTAATAGTATCTCCCTTGCACAATCGTAAAAATATTACAAAGTGATGTAGTGATAAAGCGTATTTAAGCTTATTTATATTGTTCAATGTGAAATTGCAAAGAAATCTATATTTGTGATAATTTGTATTCGTGTTATTTCTGTTTCAGATAAAAATTTGGGCTCCTAGCTATTTTAGGCAGGTGTTTGAGGTATCTCCTTTGCACAACTGTAAAAAATTTACAATTTAATGTAGTGATAAAGCGTTGGCAATCTTATTTATATTGTTATATGCATCCCAACCAATTCTTGAACACACTTGACCTATGTTTCGCTACTAGTCCTTCTCTCTATAAATACACAACCTTCGCTCCTATTGGTAAATCTGACCACAACCTTATATCTCTTAATTTTAATACTTTCTCTTTAACAGCTCCATCCTGCCCTACGCGTTTTTTTCTGGCACTTTGATCGGGCCGATTGGGGAGCCTTGCGTTTCTTTTACGCTAACTATAATTAGAATGACTGCTTTTACTCTGGTGAGGCTTCAGCTTCTGCCGATAAGGTGGTTACTGTAATCTTTGATGGGATGAGCAGGTTCATTCCTTCTTCAACTAAATCTTTCTCTCCTCATAATCCATGGTTCGATCGTAAAGGCCAGAGACAGTGCATATCTGGAGTGGAAAAATTCTCTTTCTCCTATCACTTCCGCTAATTTTCCTTCGGCTAGATATCGTTGCTGGGATACTCTTCAACGAGCAAAGCGGGCTTTCATCAAACGAAAGTGCGCTAATGTTCTTGGTTCTCCTACTGACAAATCTTTCTGGCCTCTTGCCAAAAAACATCTCTAACAGCTTCTCCTTAAATCTGCCTTCCTCCTCTTATTCGTTTCTGATGGTTATCTGTTTGCTATTCTTGCCAACTGAAAAAGGCCAATCTCTTCGGCTTTCTTTTCCTCTAACTCAACCCTGGATGATTCTGGCATTCCTCTTCCTCCTCCTTCTCCTCTTAGGTTTCCTGTGCCTTTGATGTGATACATATTGATCGGTGGCATGGGCTCCGTGGTGTTGGTAATGATAATAGAAAATCTATGAACGTTAGACGAAGGCGGGTGGCCCGGATGCATTCCTCCCCGTGTTTTGGAGGGAGTGTGCTTCGTGCTGTCCCCTCCCCTCGTTCAACATGTTCTCTCATTGTCTCAATACAAACACTTTCGATCAGTGTTGGGAGCACGCACATGGTCCAGCGGTTCAAAAAAGGAAGCCGCCTTCTGTATCCGTTCTAGACTAATCGCCCCTCAATATCTGTCGGAGCTCGAGCGTCGAGCGTCGAGGTCACTGGCGATATTCTGTTTTCCATAGCTTACTGATTTATGTTTCTAGCCCTTAGGGATACTAAGCTTGCATGGTGCTGGCGCTCCCCCCCTGACAAATCAAGAGCACTTGACCGAGGTATGGCACGCGTCACTTGATCTCCAAGCTTCCCTCCTTTGGTTTCCTCCTTCTCTTTTACACTTATGTCTAGTTCTCTCTCAAATCGCCGCCCAATTTATTTTGGTAGACGGGGGCGT
This sequence comes from Trachelipus rathkii, assembly GCA_015478945.1. Taxonomy (NCBI): domain Eukaryota; kingdom Metazoa; phylum Arthropoda; class Malacostraca; order Isopoda; family Trachelipodidae; genus Trachelipus; species Trachelipus rathkii. Next base: position 29,571 of record JABUQX010013810.1, read on the forward strand.
CTCTTCTTCCTTTCTGTCAATTTTGGTGTCCGTCAGGGTTCCTTAGTCTCGTCTACTTATTCTTACTTCAATTAAATGATCCTATCTCCTAAGTATTCTAGAGATTCGTTATTCACTCGGTATCCCGGGATGACTCGACCCTTCATTCTTCAAACTGATTTCAGTTCTGCTTCCTCTCTTTAACTTCTTTAGCAGTTCATTCGTCTTAATCTTTTCCTTTTATTCGTTTTTTACAAAGTTGTGATTTGTAGATTCCAGTGGGGTCGTCTCAATCCTTGTGAAAGTTAATGTCTTTAAAAAACTCACTCGTTACGAATGTCACTCTTCTAAAACACCTTCCAACTTTCCTATCTCTTTCGACTGTTCTCTCGTCTCCCCTGTTGACAATATGAACATCCTTGGCTTTAACATAAACACAAAAAAATATCTTGGAAAAAAATTAAATTCACAACGGTTGCTAGGGCGCCTCAAAGAAACAGGAATTCTGTTTACACTGCGGAGACTTTTTTCCTCTTCTCAGTTACTCCAGCTATACAAGGGCTTCATCCGCCCTTGTATAGAGTACTGCTCTCATATCTGGGGGCTCTGGTTTTACCCGGCTTTTGGACAGGCGTCGAGTCAAAGGCCAAAAGACTTATAAACTGTTCCGTACTTTCCACTTCTCTTGACCCTCTATATTTGCGGGGCGATGTTGGTGCTTTATCTCTTTTCTATAGGTACCGCAGCGGCAGGTGCTCGAGGGAACTTGCCACTCGCCCACCACCACCTTTATGACGCCCGCGTAGCCCAAAGGGTGCTATGTCTGCGCATGAGTTTTGTGTTGATATTGGTAACTCCAGGCTAGTTCGCTGCGGTGCTTCCTTCTTTCCTTCCACCTCTGTTCTGTGGAATTCTCTTCCATCTTCGGTGTTTCCTGCTGAATTTAATTTCCCTCACTTCAAAGCTTTCGTCTGTGCTCATCTGCGTAATTTGCGCTAGTTAGTGAGCTTCTGAGACGTGTAACACCCCCTCCTTGAATAGGGCTGAGTACGTGAGTGGTGGTGACCACTGTTAAAAAAAAAAAAAAAAAAAAAAAGGAATTTAGGCAGGTGTTTTAGATTCCTACTTTGTAGAATTTCTAAACACTTAAATTTTGATGAAATAATAAAGCGTAGCTGAGAGAAGGTATGTTGTTATATGTTTTGTAACAAAGAAATTTAAAGTTGTGAAAATTAGTATTCATTTTAAATCAGTTTCATTTAATTATTTAGGCTCTTGGGAAACTTAGGCAGGTGTTTGAGGTATCTACTTTGTAGAATTCTAAAAGTATTACATTCTGGTGTAATTTTAAAGTGTTGTCGAACATAGGTACATTGTTATATATTTGTGGGAACAAAGATATCTAAGTTGTTAAAATTTGTTTTAAGATTAGACCAGTTTCATGTAATAATTTTAATTCTTAGGTAATTAGGTAGGTGTGAAAGATAACTTCTATGTAGAAATCTAAAATATTTACATTCTTTTTTTGCACTAAAGCGTAGATGAGCTTTGGTATATTGTTTTATAGGTTATAACTAGTGATGGGACGATTCCAAAATTTTCCAACCGCATGCCAATCCGATACCGATACCAGTTCAAAAAGTGCGAATTCGATTCCGCATTCCAATTCTTTATTATATAATATATATATATATATATATAATATATATATAGTATATAATATATATATATATATATATATAATATATATATAATATATATATATAATATAATATATATATATATATATATAATATATTTAATATATATTATATATATATTACTAATATATATATATAATATATTATATATATTCATATTTATACATAATAAATATATAATATATATATATAATATATATATATATATATATATATATATATATATATATATATTAATATTATATATATATGTATATATATATAATATATATATGGCCTAATTTGTGTAAAATTGATCCTTCTAGCCCAATTAAAATTATAAAATAAGCATGAAATATCTTATTGCCAAATTACATAGTATGACTAGCAAATAAGTAATCAAATAAAAATTATCTTTAAGCACTGATAAATAATGTTAGCAATATTTAAAAAATCTTACAATAAAGGAACAATTTTGTCATTTTGTTTAAAAAAAAAAATTCCTTCTTAATTTTACTAAAAACAACATTAGAAAATGCAATTATCATTATAAATATTGCAGAAAAGCAAGACTCTTAAATTGTAGTGCAAAAAACATTAACATTTCTCCCGTATCTGAGGCATCCGATTTTTTTAGAGAATAAATTGATCCTCCAATTCTGAAGAGTCTTTCATTTTCCAGGGAAAAGGGTGCGAGCTTAAATATTTTCTAGCAAGGACACACAAATGCTGAAAGGTACCTTTATTCGATGACCACCATTGTAAGGGACTTTCTGAATTTTTAATAGGTTTCATATTTTTATATTGGCTGATTTCTACTTTGATAACATCTTCAATTTTTCAATTATGTGTCTTTCTCCTTAGAATGACGTTTCTTTGCTGTTTTTAAAGTCTTTTTTCTCTTTAAAATTCCGAAAAACAGCTTCAAAACGAAGTTAAAACTATTATCTCAGCTGTCACTTTTTTTCGGCCCTATTCTGTGATATATGAGAAGAATCTGAAGATTGGTTTAAAGTAGTGGAAACTGTTTTCCTTTCCTTCATACAGCATATATCTTTGCACATCCATTACTTAATTAAGAATATCTTCCACTTTTTTATTGTTATATTCTTCCTCAAGGAATGTAGTTTTAAAGCGTGGATCAAGATAGGTATCAAGCACAAGATTCTTATCATTAAAGTAAATGCTGAATCTATTTTTTACTAAATTTTTCTATGATGATACTGTAGACCAAAGTCCCTGAAATAGTCCTTTTTCTGACTCTTTTCAAAAAAACTGCAAATAACTTTCATATATTTGGGATTATTGCCGATGCCATTGATTCCTTGTGCTCAATAAATTTCTATAATCAACAAAATATTTAAGTATTTTTAGCTTTCAAAAACTTTCCGTTGTTCTAAGCATGCAGTTTTGAATAATCACTGCAATATGAAATGAGAGCCGTCTTTTGCTCAAAATTTTTAAAAGCATATGATACTGGCTATTACATCTGGTTTGTACATACTGAATAAATCTGTGCTGTGGTAAAATTAAATATAGTGATATTCTTCATACTGCAATAGCTGCAGGCGAGTGATTAAAAAATGACTACGATTTGTTTTGGCATATGATATATTTTTTTCACGTCTCTTGTTCAATATGACATCATTGAGAACTAGTATCAAAGAGTGGTTAAAAGCAAGGTATTTCCTGGAAACCTGCATGCTTAGAAAACAACGGAAAGTTCTGAAAAGAGACGTAAGAATAATTAGAATTTTTTTGATTATAGAAATTTATTGAGCACGGAATCAATGGCATCGGCAAAATCCCAAATATGAAAGAGTGAATTGCAGTTTTTTGAAAAGAGTCAGAAAAAGCACTATTTCAGGGACTTTGGTCTACAGTATCATCATAGAAATTCAGTAAAAAATAGATAGCATTTACTTTAATGATAAGAATCTTGTGCTTGATACCTATCTGGATCCACGCTTTAAAACTACAGTCCTTGAGGATAGATTATAACAATAGAAAAAGTGGAAGATATTCTTATGTAAGGATGTGCAAAGATATATGCTGTATGAAGGAAAGGAAACAGTTCCACTTTACTTTAACAATCTGATCAGATTCTTCTCATTATATCAACAGAATAGGCGCGAAAAAAGTGACACTGCACACGATAATAGTTTTTAACTTCCAGTTTTGAAAGCATGTTTTTCGAAACTTAGAGAGAAAAAGACTTTAAAAAACAGCAAAGAAAACTCATTCATAATTAAGAATTGAGATTACATATATTAAAAAAATTGAAGAATATAGGAAAACGTCAAGAATCAGCAAAATATTTAAAAAATATGAAAACCTATTAAAAATTCAGGAAAGTCCCTTTACAATGTGAGTCACAGATAAAGGTACCTTTCAGCCATTTTGTGTCCTTGCTAGAAAATATTTAAGGTCGCCCCCCTTTTCCCGTGGAAAGTGAAAGACTCTCAGAATTGGAGGATCAATTTATTCTCCTAAAAAAATCGGACTGCACTCAGAAACGGGAGAAATGTTATGTTTTTTGCACTTACAATTTAAGAAAAGTCATGCTTTTTGACTACAAATAAAATGATAATTTTGTTCAAGCTCTTACTTTTAGTAAATTAAAGAAGGAATTTTTTTTAACAAAAAATGACAACAAAATTGTTCATTTATTTGTAAGATTTTGGTAAATATTGCATTATGCAACTGTTTTTAAATAAATAAAGGTAATTAACTAATTATTTGTTTAGACTAAAAGATAAAAATGTAAGAAAATGAAATAATATTATTTTATGATTTTATGTAAATACTAGTGATTGGGAAGATTAGGCATATTATATATATATATTATATAATATATATATTATATTATCATATAATATATATATATATTATATATATAATATTATATATAATATTGATATATATATATAATATATATATATATATATATATATATATATATATATATTATATATATATATATATTATATATATATATATTACAAAAATTTCTCTAGTTTATATTTATATTATATATATATATATAAATATATATAGTATATATTAATATATATATATCATTAATATATATATATATATATATATATATATATATATATATATATATATTATAAAGAATTTGCAGTTCTTGAATGGGAACCGCAATTTTGACTGGTATCGTATCGGGAATTGCATCGGTTGGAAATTTGGAATCGTCGCCATCACTAGTTATAAACCTATAAAACAATATACCAAAGTCATCTACGCATTTAGGCCAAAAAAAGAATGTAAATATTTTTTCATTTTAAGATATGAGATCTTTCACACCCTACCTAATACCCTAAGAATTTAAAAATATGTACATGGAAACTGGTCACTATCTAAAAGACTGACTTTTCAACCAAATGTATCAGTCTGTAAGTTTGCCTGCAGTCAGTAATTTTTTCCTGGCTCTAACACTTTAAAATACCCAGAAAGGAGAAGGCAAATTCTACAAAGTAGATACCTCAAACACCTGCCTAAGTTTCCCAAGAGCCTAAATAATTACATGAAACTGATTTAAAATGAATACTAATTTTCACAACGTTTAAATGTCTTTGTTACAAAAACATCTCCTGATTTACCTTCTCACTCAGCTACCTTTTATTATTCATCAAAATTTATGTTGTAAAATTCTTACAAAGTAGCGAATCTAAAACACCTGCCTAAAATTCCTTTTTTTTTTTTTTTTTATTTTTAAACAGATGTGACAAGCGGCTTGCTGGTAAGATTTATACTAGGAAGAGTCTGGCACGTCTCAGAACTCACTAACTAGCGGCAAATTACGCAGATGAGCACAGACGAAAGCTTTGAAGTGAGGGAAATTAATTCCAGCAGGAAACACCGAAGATGAAAGAATATTCCACAAAACAGAGGTGGGAGGAAAGAAGGAAGCACCGCATCATTTTCCAGGAGTTACCAATATCTACCAAAACTCATGCGCAGACATAGCACCCTGGGCACGCGGGGCGTCATAAAGTCGGTGCGTGGCGCGAAGTGGGCAAGTTCCCTCAGCAGCACCTCCGCTGCATTATCTATATGAAGAAGAGATTAAAGCACCAACATTCGCCCGCAAATATAGAGTGTCATGAGAAGTGGAAAGTACGGAACAGTTTATAAGTCTTTTGGCCTTGTGACTCGACCCTGTCCAAAAGCGGGTAAAACAGAGCCCCCAGATATGAGAGCAGATAAAACATAACAAGTGCGGATGAAGCCCTTGTATAAGTGGAGTAACTGAGAAGAGCGAAAAAAAGTCTCGCAGTGTAAACAGAATCTCCAGTTTCTTGAGGCCGCCCTAGCAACCGTTTGATGTGCAGTTTCCAAGATATTTTCTTGTTTATGTTTAAAGCCAAGGATGCTTCATATTTGGTCAAACAGGGAGACGATGAGAACAGGGGAAAGCGACTAGGAAAGTGGGAAGGTGACGAGAGAGGGGACATTCGTAGAAGTTGAGTTTTAAAGAATAAATTTCACAGGCTTGAGAACGACCCCACCTTGGAAATTCTATTCCAGCATCTTGCGAGAGAATAGAATAGGAAAGCTCAGGTTGAAGAGGAACTCTAGAAGTAAAAGAGGGAGACAGAATTGAAATGAGTTGAAGAATGAAGGGTCGAGTCATCGGGATACGAGTGGATAGAGTTAGATGTGAAGGTGAGAAGATCATTAATGAAAAGTAAGAATAAAGTAGGAGATAAGACAGAACCCTGAGGAGCACCACAATTGACAGAAAAAGAAGAAGAAGACGCCCCGTCTACAACAACCCATATTGAGCGCATTTTGATAGGAAAACAGACATAAGTAAGTAAAGAGAAGGAGGAAACCCAAAGGAAGGGAGCTTGGAGATCAGCGACACATGCCATACCGTGTCAAAAGTTTTCAATTATGCTAAGCTCTACCACACAAATCTCCCCATAGTCCCTAAGGGCAGAAAACCATAAATCAGTAAGATAGGAAAGAATATCGCCAGTAGACCTCGAGCTCGAGCTCGAGCTCGAGCTATAGGGCGATAGTTAGAAGGATCAGAGCGGCTTCCTTTTTTTGGAACCGGCTGGACATGTGCGTGCTCCCAACACTGATCGAAAGTGTTTGTATTGAGACATAGAGAACATAGTTGAACGAGGGGAGGGGACAGCACGGAAGCCACACTCCCTCAAAACACTGTTGGAGGAATGCCATCCGAGGCCACCCGCCTTCCTAACGTTCATAGATTTTAAGGGCCCATGCACCCGATCAAATGTAATCACATTCAAAGGCACAGGAAACCTAAGAGGAGAAGGAGGAGGAAGAGGAATGCCAGAATCATCCAGGGTTGAGTTAGAGGAAAAGAAAGCCGAAGAGATTGGCCTTTTCAGTTGCAGAATTAGCAACAGAACCATCAGAACGAATAAGAGGAGGAAAGGCAGATTTAAAGAAGCTGTTAGAGATGTTTTTTGGCAAGAGGCCAGAAAGATTTGTCAGTAGGAGAACCAAAGAAACATTTTAGCGACTTTTCGTTGATGGAAAGCCCGGCTTTGCGCTCGTTGAAGGCAGTATCCCGAAGCGAACGATATCTAGCGAAGGAAAATTAGCGGAAGTGATAGGAGAAGAGAATTTTTCCACTAACCAGATATTGGCACTGTCTCTGGCCTTTACGATCGAACCATGGATTATGAAGGAGAGAAAGATTTAGTTGAAGAAGGAATGAACCTTGTCTCAATCCCACAAAGATTACAGTAGTAAGAACCACATCTTCGGCAGAAAGCTGAAGATCACCAGAGTAAAGAGCAGTCATTACTTAATTAATAGTTAGCGTAAAAGAAACGCAAGGCTCCCCAATCGCGGCCGCATCAAGTGCAGAAAAAAAAGCGTATGGGCAGGAGAGCCTGCTGTAAGAGGAAAGTAATTAAAATTAAGAAGCCACATGGGTTGGAGAGAAAGTATTTACCAATAGGAGCGAAGTTGATGTATTTATAGAGAGAAGGACTAGCTTTGAAACATATATCAAATGTGTGATCAAGGAAAAGGAATAGAAAACAGACTTGAAGAAATGTGGAAATAAACTAACAAGGCTTTTCTCACTACATTAAATTGTAAATTTTTTACAGTTGTGCAAAGGAGATACCTCAAACACCTGCCTAAAATACCTAGGAGCCCAAATTTTTATCTGAAACCGAAATAACACGAATACAAATCACAAATTTAGATTTCTTTGCAATTTCACATTGAACAATACTTAAAATAACTTTTCAAAACTTTTCTTACCAAAACATTTTTTAAAATTTTTTACTTTTTACAAGGGAGAACTCATAAAACACCGTGCAAATAAAAAATTGATGTACCAAATGTTTTATCTGCAACCCGATACTAATATAGAAAAAATATTATTTCAAATTTAGATTTTTTAGCTATTACACACATAACAATATAAATACGCTTGACTACGCTTTATCAATACACCAAATTGTAAATTGTTTACGGTTGTGCAAAGGAGATACCTCAAACACCTGCCTAAATTAACAAGGAGTCCAAATTATTATCTGAAACCGATCTAAAATGAATACATATTATATCAAATTTAGATTTCTTTGCTATTTCAAATATAACAATATAAAAAAGCTTGACTACGCTTTATCACTACAACAATTTGTAAATTTTTTATGGTTGTGCAAAGAAGATACCTCAAATACCTGCCTAAATTACCTAGGAGCCCAAATTATTATCTAAAACCGATTTAACATGAATACATATTATAACAAATTTAGATTTCTTTGCTATTACACATATAACAATATAAATAAGCTTGAATACGCTTTATCACTACATCAAATTGTAATTTTTTACGGTTATGCAAAGGAGATACCTCAAACACCTGTCTAAATTACCTAGGAGCCCAAATTATTATCTGAAAACGTTCTAACATGAATATATATAACTAATTTAGATTTCTTTGCTAATACACATATAACAATATATAAATAAGCTTGACTACGCTTTATCACTACATCAAATTGTAAATTTTTTACGATTGTGCAAAGGAGATACATCAAACACCTGCCTAAATTACCTAGGATCCCAAAATATTATCTAAAACCGATCTAACATGAATACATATTATAAAAAATTTAGATTTCTTTGCTATTACACATATAACAATATAAATAAGCTTGACTACGCTTTATCACTACATCAATTGTAAATTTTTTACAGTTGTGCAATATAGAAAGTTAAAACACATGCTTAAATTAACTAGGAGCCCAAATTATTATCTGAAACTGTTCTAACATTAAAACATTTTATAACAAATTTAGATTTTTTGGGCTATTTGACAAATAACAATATAAATAAGCTTGACTTTGCTTTGTCACTTCATCAAATTGTAAATTTTTTACGGATGTGCAAAGTAAACTTCTCAAACATCTTCCTAAATTACCCAGGAGCACAAATTATTATCTGAAACCGATCTATCATGAATACATATTATAACAAATTTAGATTTCTTTGCTATTACACTATATAACAATAAAAATAAGCTGGACTACACTTTCTTCACTCATCAAATTTAAAGTTCTTTTACGTTTTTCAAAGCATATCACACAAAACTATGCATAATGTTAACCTAGGAGCCCAAATTATTATCTGGAAACTGATATAAAATGAATACATATTATATCAAATTTAGATTTATTTGCTATTACACATATACCAATTTGAATAAGCTTGACTACGCTTTATTACTGCAAGAAATATTAAATTTTTTACGGTGGTGCAAAGCAGATACCTCAAACACCTGCCTAAATTACCTAGGAGCCCAAATTATTATCAGAAACCGATATACACATGAAACATATTATAAACAAATTGTATCTTTACTTTCGCTATTACTCAATTGCAACTATAAATAAGCTCTGACTACGACTTTATCTTTACATCAAAGTGGTTAAATTTTTTAAGCTTGTGCAAATCGAGAACCTCAAAAACCACTTCCACAATTACCCTCCATGGCCCACAAAAAAATTATGTATCTGAAACCGATTTGTTATGAATACATATTATAACAAATTTATATTTCTTTGCTATTACACACATAATAATATAAATAAGCTTTAACTAAGCTTTATCTCTGCATCAAATTATACGTTTCCTATTTACTTTTTACGTGCAAAGACAGACATCGAAGACCTCAAACACCTGCCCCTAACATTACTAGCGAGCCCAATTTACTTTACTCTAATACCCGTTCCCTAACATGAATACAATATCTATAACAATACTTCTGGACTCCGCATCGACTTTTCTTAGCCTATCTTCACCATATAACAAAATATAAATAATAAGCTTGACTACTTTCTATCACATTCTAGGGTAAATTATTCCAAGCATTGGGCAAAATAGATACTCCAAAAACCTTGGCCTAAATTAAATAGAAGCCTCAATTATATTATTATCTGAAACCAAACTAAACTACAGTGAATAACATATCTAATAATCCAAATTATAAGATTCATCCTTTGCTATTACACAAAATACCAATATAAATAAACTTGAATACGCTTTATCACAACATCAAATTATAAACTTTTACGGTTGTGCAAAATCACCTGCCTCAAACAAACCATTAAATTACCTAGGAGCCCAAATTATATCTGAAACCGATCAACATGAATACATATTAAATCTCAAATTTAGATTCTTTGCTATTACACATATAAAAAATATAAATAGGCTGGACTACGCCTTTATTACTACATCAAATTGTAAAATTTTACGGTTGTGCAAAGGATATCATTACTCAAACACCTCGCTAACTCTTAAGCATTAGACCGAGGTACCAAATATCTAACATAAACAGATTCTAACAGAATCATTGTATATCAAACTTTCAGTGACCCTCTTTGCTTTGTACACATATAACCTAATATAAATAAAGCTTCTATACGTCACACTACATTAAACTGTAAATTTGTTACGATTGTGCAAAGGATACCTATTTTAGGTAGGTGTTTGAGAGGTTTCTCCTTTGCACACTGTAAAAAAATTTTTACAGATTTAATTGTAAGTCTAAAGTGAATAACTTGCTGTACGTCCCAAACTTATTTTTACTCTGTTATATTGCGCCGTAATACCAAAGAAATCTAAAAATGAAAATTAAATTTGCTATAATATGTATGCATGATAGATCGGTTCAATAATAATTTGGGCGCTCCTAGCGGTAATTTAGCAGGTGATTAGACGAAAGGGTATCTTGCCTTGCACCACCATAGAAAATATTACAACTTGACACCGAGCCACGTACCTGAAACACCCAGTAATAACCAATAGTCCGAATCGCGTGTAGTCAAAGTAGACTCTCACTAGCTAGGTAATATGTGTTATGTAATAGAAAAAAAGATATCAAAATTTGATATAATATGTATTCCTTGTAAGATCAGTTTCAAGATTAAAATGGGTGGGCTCCTAGTTAATTTTCGGCACTGTGTTTTTGAGTTATATCCTCTTGAACAAACGTAAAAAATTAAATTTGATATAGTGAAAAAAGCCGTAGTCAAGCTTATTTATATTGTTATATTTGTAAAAGCAAAGAAATCTAATTTGTTATTATATGATTTTCATGTTAGATCGTTTCGGATAATAGTTTGGGCTCCTAGATAAAGTTAGGCAGGTGTTGTTTGAGAGGGCTCTCCTTGCCACAAACCGCTAAAAAAATTTACAATTTCATGTCGGTAATAAAGCCGTAAGTAAAAAACTTATTATGTTGGTATATGTTATGTACTAGCAAAGAAATAAAAATTTGATATAAAAATGATTCTTTTTAGATCAGTTTTAAGCTAAAAATTTGGCTCCTAGTAAACTTGGCCACCGTGTCTTCGATGTATATTCTTTTTAAACAAACGTTAAGAAAACTAAATTTGAATGTTGTTGACAGAAAGCGTATTCAAGGTTATTTATGTGTGTCATTCTCAGCAATGTTGCAACGTAATATGCAGTGCAAGAACTTATATATAATTATCTGTGCTTCGCCAGCCGCTATCACAATAAATTTACTGAGATCAATAATCAAACACATGTTTCTATGACTCACAGTGTCCGCGTAGTCGAACTCTTCAGCTGTCAATATCCGGAGCAGACTAACAGCCCTTCGTCCAGCCAGTTTTTCTCTACATTTTCTTCAGTAATATATTCACTATGCACACACCTATATAAATTTATTATCTACACAATCCAATCGTAAGACAATAGCGGTACCGGACTCGATCACGCCCTGTGACTTTATACTTCTTCTCTATATCGTTCCATAAAATTTACTGACCTCATTATATGATTTCGAAATTACTCTTTACAATTTATATTATCTCTAATTTATAAATTAACACACTAATTGTGTTAATGCTCCTAATATATGGTTAATATATTTTGGATCACACAAGGTTTAGATTATCAATGGCGAAGGTATATACTCTCAATGACTATGTAAACTAAACTGTTAAAAAAAATTAAATTTGATATTATGTTGCCGATTATCGACGTAGTCAAGACTTATTTATAATATATTATAATATGTGTATATGTGAGCATAACCTTAATGAAAATTTATAACTAATAATTAATTGTAAATTAGATCTATAGTATTTTCATATATATATATTCAGTTATGAGTACTCCTATTAGGTAATCTAGGCCGTTATTGAGTTTAGAGTAGGTATACTTCACTTTAGTTAACAAGCCTAAATAAATTTACAGTGATGTATATAATAAAGACTAAGTTCTAAAAATAAATATTTTAATGTTATATAAGTATGTTCATTTTTCAATAAGAAGTATCATAAAATATAGTTATAAGAATATTAATATTTATCAGAGCTCTAAAATATGAGCGAGTCATTCAGGATAATAATTATAGCGTTCTAACACTCACAATTACGCTATATATGCCAGATCTATATAATTTCTACTGAAGTACCACCGCCTATCTCCTCCTCGTGTACCCCTTAAATAATAAGACCTAAAAAAATACAATTGTTGGTTTAGCTGAATATCTAGACATGCGTCAGTCATCACACTACGTGCGGTGACTTTATTATCACTCGTGCTCATAAACTGCGTGGTGTTTAGCACTAACGCAAAAATTCGCGATAATCTAACTTACCATCTCGGTTCACTATTACTGAATTCTACATTTCACCGAGTGTACTCACTCTCTATAGCCTGCAGATTTATATCCCATCTGTCAACTCATCATACATTTATTTCGCGATTACCTCTCTCCTTAGAATGGACCTGCGTATTCCTTCTCAAATATCTAAGTGTTCTGTCCTGCACATTCAAACCCACACACATTCAGAATCACTTCTTCATTACTTTCTCAATTTTACAGATTTTGAGATTTGTTCCTTCGACCACTCTCTTCACAGGTTCACTCATCGAGTCCTGTTATCGTGAACAAGCAAAGTCAGCGTCATCGTGTTAATAGAGTAATTACCGTAACTTTTATACTTAACGATTCGCGCATCCTCACAGAAGTATAGGTCCTACCCAGCAAAGGATTTGCAGCAAAGGATTTGAGGCAGAGTGGTTATGAGACGTCAACTTTATCCTATTATTTGTGTTCCTACCTTTTTAGTCTACATGTTATAATTGCATAATATATATTTCAAATTACTTTAATTATATTTCCAAACATCTTCTTATTTAGATGAACTTATCCATCATATATGTTATTATAATCGTTATATAGATAATAAATTTGTAGCTATTAAGGTTATAAAATCTTAGCAGGTGAGTATTTTTGAGAGATATATATCTATATTATAATAGGATAGTATATTTCCATATATTAGATTGTCTTGCCATGTAGTTTGTTACTCTAAATTTATAGATATTGTACAGTGACCAAACTACTAAGCGACCTGATATAGAGTCTAAGCTTCAAACATACTTGTAGTCTATAAATCTAATAGCATCGCTAATAACACCTCTATTAATGTGTAAATGTATATGACAACCATATAACTATAAATACATTCCTAATTTATATTTTTAATTATATATAACATATACATATATAGAGTACTACGATTTTGTCTTTTGGCTCGATAATAAATTAATTTATGTATACGTATTAAATAGCCAATTTAGGCAAGGGTGTTTGTAGGTATACTAATTTCCACCATCGTAAATAATTTTAATCACACTAAATGTATGATATTATAAACGATAACAGCGTAGTCATAAATTTATTATATTTCAAAATGTTTATATGGTATATTATTGTTATATAAATAGCTAATTTATAGAAATCACTAATATTTGTTATATTACTATGCGCTGATTTCAGATTAATATTTTGCGGCTTACTATTAAATTTAGTGACCATGGTGTATTATACTGAGAAGGTATCTAATTTTGTATACTCAGCCGTTTTAAATAATATTTACATATTATTATACTATATAGTGATAAAGAGTAGTTAAGCTAAGTCAAGCTTAAATATATATTGTTATATGTAGTAATATTATCTCGAGATACAAGATAAATTATAAAATTTGTTATAATATGATATATTCGTCATTAACTATACAGCAGTTTCAGATAATATATACAATTTATGCACGTGAGCACTATTTACTAATAGATAGACACGATATATAATAGTATAATATAACTCCTACTACTGTAGCCTTATATTTTATTTAAATTCAAAGTAAGTGTCATATACGACTATAGTGTGATATTATTATATTGTGAGGTTATTATATATATATTCTAAGAACAATCTTTCTCAGAGGATAGGGTGTTTTCGGCTTTACAAATTTATGGTCCAGCCATAATTCTTCTTCTTCTGGACGCCCTAAACTCTTAACCCTTAGGCAGCACTCTATATGAGAACAAATTTCTCGCGTATACTATTAAGCTACACTGCAAACGAACAAACCTATGGCTAATAAGGTCTACCTCACGCATGTGAACAGTCCTCGAGTTAAAATCGTATCTCACAGGTAGAGTTTTCGTACTCTTTCAGTTCTAGAACCTAGCATCTTCTTCCATCAGGCCTCAAAACTCGTCTTCCCAGAGCTCTCCAGAGGATCGTGCTCTAGGCTGTTGCCAAAGTGAGGAGCAGGAGGCGAGGAGGAGGAGGAGAGGAGGAGGAGGAGAGGTTGAGGAGAGTAAGGAGGAAACTAATTAGTAACTAACGACATTAGTTGTATGAGTTCAATATAATAATTATATTATTCATATATATATTGTTATTATATATATATTATGTTATATAATATAATAAATTAAGCAATAGTAATATATAAATTTTTATTATAATATATATATATATAGTATATAGGTGAAATAAATTGTTTGTTATTATATAAATATATTCTAATATAAATATATAAATACGCAATAAGTATATTCTATGATAATTATAAATTAAATTTTAGTATATATATATCGGTAGTAATATATGCGAGTATATATAATTACTGTATAATATAGTAAATATGATACAACATTTAATATGTAAGATTTAGCTCAATTTAGTTCATTGATGTTGTTCTCCTGTCTACTCCAACTCTGGCACAAGCCACTCCTCTCTAATGCAAGAAATAGCAATATTTTCAATGTTCAGAAAACACCAGCGCTTCTCTAAGTTATACATAACTTAGTCTATGATGCAACCACTTCTTATGCACTTTTCGAGAACATTAGTGCCCTATAACTGAACAGAATACTTTCCATCTAAGAGACGAGCCGTGGAGTAGAGCGTCATGGGGTACTATAAGATTCTACTTGATTAATAGAAGCTGTTCTCAATATCCAGGCTATCTCTGTTGTCGGCTGGGTAGGAATCAGACGATCTCACAAGTGATCAGAGTGGCTGGTGGTTCCTCTCACCATCAGAGCGCTATGAATATCCAAATATACTCATAGGCATTCTTAAGTATCCTCTCAAAGGTGGTCGCGAGCCAGAGTCGGTTTGTTCATGTGTTCTCCTGCGTGTATAATGTGTTATGCGGAAAGGTCGTTATATGTATTTCACCTGCTGGCGCTGCTCAAGTGGAACGCAGGACTATATTCAAGTCGTATGTCACTGACACGAGTCACGTTTATCAGCACGCTCAACATGATTATGAACCCTCTTTCCGGATTGGTCTGCGCGTCAAAGTGCGCGTGCATTCTCATGATATGCTCAAAAGACGACTGGCAGAGTATAAAATGCGTCAAATGTGTGCACAACCGTCAAAAATATTTACAATTATTTTTGCGTTTGATTAAGCTCGGCAGGCTGTGGTCATAAGACAAGAGGTCCCATGTCCACAAACAAGCTTTATGTCATAATTCAAACGTATTCCTCCTTAGTCGGTAAGTCCACATTATATGACCTGACAAAGAAAATCTATATTAATTTATATACATATATATATATTCTATTGTAGATCACTATATATATGGATATCAGATTAATAAATTGTATGAAGTCTACCTAGTATATTTAGTACAAGTGATATTATATATACTGATTTGATAAGGAGTTTATACTTCTTATCTTTATACTATATATTAATCACAAAATATCAATTAATATAAATAAATTTACATAAATTGATATATATGATTAGTATAAACGTGATAATAGCGTAGTCAAGCTTTATTTATAATATCTAATTGATATATATATAATGTGCATAAATAGCAATATATAAGAAATATATAACTATAAATACTTATTAAGGATGTGAGGGTCCGAGGATATCTGCGCAATACTAATTTCTATCCAGCCTATCATGCAGAGTTTTGATGGACTATACTTTATCTCGCTACCTAGATAAATTTATCAGTCATGTAGTGGCCTGTGCCTGAGATAACTGGGTATCTCCTTTGTACATAGATCAGCTATACAATCCTAGCATAAGTTTCTCATCGTTCGGGAGATATATATGTTCACAGAAATTAATGTTGAAAGTATAAGTAAAGTTAATTAATTTTATAAATGGTATATGTGTATAATAGGCAAAGAAATCTAAATTTATTATATTATAAATATTATTCTAATTGCTATTATTATTACTACTAGAAGTTAATATTGAGTTCATTACTTAGTTAATTTAGGCTAGGTTTTTAGAAGTATCAAAATTAATTGTAACAACCTATAAGGAAAGTTGACTCAAATTTGTTACGTTATGATAGTAAATCTATATACATCTAAGCATTATATATATTTTTTGTTTAAAAATGCGATAAATAGTGAGCAAAAAAATATTTTCTAAATTTTTTATTAATTAATATAATGATTCATGATAAGATTCAGTTATTCTAATAAATATATAATTATATGTACACTAGGTTATATTTTAGCACACAAGGTGTTTATGACTATATATATAAGGTATCTGAGGCTTTGCTAACTCAATATACGTGAGCTTTTAAAGATACAACATGGAGTGTTAATGTTAATAGTTAGTATATTTAAAAGCTAGTAAATTAATATCTTAAATATTAAAACCTATTTACCATATTTTTATATTTTTAAATTAACATATAAGGAAAAAACCCCGAAATTTTGATATATATATTAATAGTTGGTATATTTACTGCGTTTTCAATTTATGGATCAAGATTAATATTTTGGGCCCTATAGGTTTATACATTAATTGCCCATTAGCGATGATCGAGAAAATAAAACGTTAAAATTTATTAATATTATTTTGATAATTATTAATAAGTAATATAATAGCTATATTATGCCAGTCCAGCTTATTATTATATTATGATTTAATATTTGTAATAGCAACCAAATCCTTATAATAGTTTTTGTATATGTAATTATAAATATTATCACCTGATTAAATCTATAGTGTATCAGTATATAATAATTTTGGTACTATCCTAGGTATAAATTTTATATCTGTGATGTTTAGACTTTTTATACGAGTTAATATAGGATAGACCCAAAATCATGAATATTAAAATTAATTTTTATTCATTCAATTTATAAAACCTATCCAAATAAATTAAATGAAATCTCTGTTAGCAGCTTCGTAATTGATTTGAATATATTGTTGATAAAACTATATATAAATAAACAGGTTAATTTGTTTTGATTTCAAACTTTTATTCCTGCATTTAAGATTTTGGGGATTTTGTTAATTATTACTTTATTTACAAAAAACTTTAATTAAATAAAATCGAATGCAAAAAAATACGATTTTGCGGTGTTGGCTCCAGAAGTACAAAAGATGGCGCAACGGTAAAAAATTGTGCGACTAAAATATTTGGCCATTCCACTGAAATTCCCAAAAAATTTTTCTTGGTGGAATTCTGATGGCAGAATTGCGGAATTAAATTGCGGAATGCTATAGGCATTCCGCTAACTGCAATTCCGCAAAATTTATCAAATTATTCGCAATCGCAATTACGCTAAGTTATTTGGTATTCCGCAATGCGCGACTTAACATTGCGGAACGCCCACCTCTGATATTAATATATATATATATACATTATATATAATATATATATATAATATATATATATATAATATATATATATAATATACTATATATATATATTATAGGGTGTTCTCACGAGCTATGTTACAGCGGTGTATCACCGTACCGGATGTTTAAGTATGAAAATGTGAATGAATTGAATATAAGTTCGAATTATATTAATTCATTAAGGAGGATAGGCATATGTTACGTTGGTGTCTGCTTACGCACAATACTAAAACCATGCACAAACATGCGAATGCGAAAGGATATATTTTTATGGCGTCTGGCGCTGAAATGCATTAAAAAAAAATGCAGGTGGCGCTTCCTCTCGACATTATTTGATACGGGTGTTCGTTTCCACGCAATGTACCCATTAACAACTAGACGTCATCCGTAGACATCATTGTGCCTACAAAAAGCCCCCGAAACATGTCAATATGAAATAATTAGGTTAAATACAATAGCTATATCCAATAGTCTTTAAAAATATCGATACAGCTAACATAGGAAATTAATTAAAAATACTTAATGCATACCCTTTTAGATTACATATGTAATTTCACTATTGTAGCCTAAATAAATACGGCCATTGTGAATATGTACAAGCCAACTAACAGCTTCAAGGATGGTTAGTCATTAACCTACAAATTATGCGTAATAAAGCGTAGTGAAACGTATATAACTTCAGAGTGGTATGTTTAGTCAGAGCCATACATTGGACGGAACATGCCACGTGACCAGTACAACGCAGGACGAAAAGCGTGACTTGTTGGGACGTGTACATTACGCAAAACAGGAAAGCTCGCAGAGCTGCTCCAGAATATGGACAACGTTATCCACATCGACGACCGCCGAGCCACATGCATTCGCATAGAGTTTACAGACGGTTTCAAGGTACAGGGTCGATAGTTCAACCCCCTCATCACATACGGGAGTGGGGTCGTGTCCGTACATTCGACATCGAACAGGACGTTCTGCTATACAGTATACACCCATGAAAATCCAATGTCCTCATTACGGCAGGCTAGTTCGGTCTTGGGAATATTGAAGAAAACTATACGACGGATTCATGTTGCATACAACATGTAACCATATAGGCCATACATTGTGCAACTTTTGCATCGTGGAGACCAAAATGGGAGACTGGATTTCTGGCTGGCATTGATTGCCTTTTAATGGATGTACCGGACCTTATTGGAAAATATCTTATGGAACGATGAATCTCGCTTTACCATTAACGGGTATTTTATAACAGCATGTGAACTTCAGACATTTGGGCAGAAACAAAAACCGCCTAAAATATTAAACATTCACTTAGCCAATTCACAATCACCAGGTTCTCCATGCTCAGTCAACGTCATGCGTGTGGTTTTACTCAATAATAGCGATTCATTCGGGGCCTGTAGTTCTTCGCAGCGAAAATTTTGACAGGACAGCCTACCTCCATTTAATGCAGACCGTCCTTGAAATTGACCTTCCTGCAGTGATATACCTTTAGGAACACAACGAAGAGTATATTACTAACATGATGGGTGCATTACCAACATAATGCAGCTATAGTGACAAACTACCTCGACAGAACCTTTCCGTGGAAGATGGATCGGGAGATCTGATCCATTTCCATGGCCTGGCGCGTCCACCCGACTTAACACCACTGGACTTACCTTCTGTGCGGAGTAATCTCAAAACATACCGGTACGCTGCGGTTTAATGACCAGTAACCTCGCCCGAATCTTGGCCGTCGAATAACCAACGCAGGTAGGGGAATCACCCGGCGTCACTGTCATTGGCATGCACAGAGGCCTGCCGCCAGAGGGCTGAGACATGTATCGCGTGCGATGGAGAGCGTCTTCGAACCAACATTTGTAAATACTGTAAGTACAAGTTGAAACAACCTGACGTTCTTCCTCCCTTCTTGCGATTGCTGTGGAAAGATTCATAGGTGTAAATTGTTATGATACTATTAACAACGTCATTACATTACATATATCGATATTATGAGCTGTTTTGAATACCATTGTTGTTCTTCAACCTTTTCCACATTCACGTTTGAAACTCATTGTTGGTTAACATTGACGCGCTTATCGGGTACATTGCCGTTAGGGTGAGAAACGAATTATAACCAGTGTCTGATCAAAAAATGTCGAAGAGGAAGAAGCCCCAACCTCATTTTGTATGTGTGCTATTCACAGAATCCATGATAAAAAATATCTTAGATAATTTCATTCGCATTTTCGACAACTCTCTGTATACAGTATTTGTGCGCCGTTTTTCGTTAAACCGAGATTTAGTTGCAGTGTCTGTGTGTTAGACACCAACGTAACAGTATCTCCATTCCTCCTTTATATTAATTAAATAATGAAAATAATTCCTACACATTTTCATACTCTGTTTAAAAGCGAGTCCACGTATTACGGTATGAGATACACGCAAATGGTAACATAAACTCTCGTTAGACAACCTCTATTTAATTATAATTGGATTTGAGTGAGTGTAATTAAGCTAAAGAATATATCATTTAAAATTTTTATACTATAATAATATGTATACATTGTATAGATTGGTGTATTTTCAGATAAAATATACTTTATGAGTCACTTATCTAATATTAATATATAATTGTGACAGGTATGTTTTATTATTTGTATTGATTATAATTATTTATTTTGACTACCTATAAAAAAAACATATACATATAAATAAATAAATTTAATAATAATACTTGTCTGATGAATTTTCCAAATATCGTTGTTTTAGTCACTATATAAAAGAGAAGTAAATCATTGTTTTCATACAAATTTCATACGCTGATTCCAATAGTTATAGTTTTCTCTTGATTATCTCTTATTCTATTAGTGTTTTAGAGATATCATTCTATTTATGTGATACTATTCTTTAGTTTAACATATCCAAAGAAATATCTATATTATCTTGTATTATTTATTAAGTATATATATTATGTAGTACTATATTTTATATGAGATAAATCTGGAGCGACATTATGTATAGTTTTATATATAGGATAATTTTTAAAATTGTGATATATAATATATATATACTGCCTTATACTATATATACTTAATATAGGTAATTTAAGGAAAGATGTATACCGGTCTGAGGTATCTCCTTTTGGTAAAATGTACTACGAAACAGACTAAAACAGTATATTTTCTATATATGCAAAATAATTCTTGTCATAAAATCAATACTATCTGATTAGTGATAGCACAGTGATAATAATAAAGACGCTTATTAGATATTAAGTTATATTTATTAATTATAATTAAATATATAATTGAATATAATAATAATTTAATATGAATTTTGAACATATAAATAGAGAAATATAATATTAATTTATATAATATTACATAATATAATAGTAATATATATGACCATTTAATTATATATATGCGATATCTATTGACATAATAGATATATTTCTCGAGTGTGTGTGGTGACAGAATTTTCCAAGAAGATAAAATAAATTTATTGTGTGGGTTTACTGTATGCCTTTACATTCCAGAGATACGCAAAAAGACAGGGTAAATTGTATAGAGTATAACAGAAGCTGTCGGTGATTATCCGACCAGATATCCGGCCCGGATATCCGGTATTCGTTTCTAACTTCCAGGCGGATTCCGGTTTATCCGGTTCTCTCTCGTATACGGCTTAAATACTATCCGGCCCACTCCCTAATATAATATATATATATAATATAGATTATAGTGATATATAATATATATATATATAATATATATTAATTCATCATTATTAGCTAACATAGTAATTCATAAATATATAATAAAGGTTTTATATATATATATTTATAGATTATATATATTATATATGATATAAAGATAATAAGTATTGGTTGTACTCAAGTATATTTATTTCATATATAAGTGATACTATATATATATATTTATTATAATATGTTATTATATATATAAAATATATATTTATATTATAAGTCTATAAAATAGTAAAAAATCTCATTAAATATATTTAATAGTATATATATTATATATTAAACTATTATATATATTGAATCCTAACTGTATATTTATATATATAAAAAATATTTTATATCATGAATTAAGTGTTATGACAAAAGAATTTTTAGACTGGATTAGAAATCATGTATGAACCTTGTTGATCAAAATAATGACAAAATGAAAGAAAAATCACTCACGTTTTTCAAGTCATAAAAATTGTTCCATTACCGATTATGACAATGAGAAATTTTATTGAAACTTTAATTAAAGTTATAACAATTCAGCTACAACGATCAAGTATAATGTTTAATAGTTTGACAAAAAGCACGTTCCAGATATTCAAAAAATTTAGTCATGTTTTGAGCATTCTGCCGATTATAACAGTTCTTTTCCTACTTTAATTTCCACCCTCTTTATCATGAGACAAGCAAATTATTCCGATTCGTTTTGATATATGATACAACGGTCAGTTATCTGTGCAACATTCCAGTGAGTTATAAAGCACTTCATGGCTGCAGAGGAGCATATAATTTTTAATGCGGAATTCCATCCAGCAAATTTCTGGTGAATCTGTGCGGGTGAAACATTTTGGTTTAGAAAAACCAGCTTCCTGCCATTGTATTTGAGATGACAACCACGGTGTTCTCCAGTGAAATTCTCCAGTTCTAGCAAGGACGGTAAAAGTAGCGGTAAAAAATAATTAGACGAGGCATAAACAGCGGTATTTGAGTGAATTCCATCTGGCATTGTGAAGAAACGGTAATTTTCTCCAATTAAATTACGCGGGTACGCCCACTAGTTTTCTTTAAGGAAACTGAATGCCCTACAAAACTCATACAGAAATCTAAAATCATCTCGCCCACCTGAAGGCATTTCTACAAATATGTAATCAAAATCTTCCAAAAGGCTTGTAGGAATGCTGCAAGACATCGTATTGTTTTATCACTACGTCCACGAATTTATAGTTGAGAGTTGGTTTGGATTGGATTAAAGGTAAAGTCTAACACATAAGCTATTAAAGTTTCTATATCCAAGATAAAATGTGGAAAACTAGTTATGTTGAACTTAACTAAATTAATAATTATGAAGGAAAATTTCAATTATTTTAATTTAATTGGAGAGCAATCCATTCACTTGTCCAGTATTTACTGCTGTTGGTGCTATATTACGACATTTCAAGTTCTTCCATGCCCATCAAATTGATTCAGCAGAGAACTTTGATGCGATGCACAGTAAAAAATATCCTGCGAAATCACACATTCTAAATTTTACTATATACTCTTAATGTATCTAAATTAACTTTAAGATTACAACTTGTGATACTTTGTGAGATGCAATTCTGCATTAACCTCGTCAAAATGCAAGAATTACAGAGAGACTAATTCTATTGGCTTAGAAAACTAACGTAATAGAATTTTAATTTGCCGGGCTTCGCATCTACGCGCTTCTCTATTAAAAGCTCGCCATAACACATGTGACTGTGATGCGTGTGTATTGAAGCATCTTCAGGCTAGACTTGCTATTTGAGCAGTAGCACTTTATTACGTTGAAAGATATTTTTGTCACCAACTTATCTCTTAGCTGCATGTGATGCTAGACGTTTGAGTACTGACGCGTTTTCTTATTGATTCATAAATATCCACCTCTCTTTTCCTTTACACCAAATAATATCATATGTTAAATCATCGTGATGAAGTCAGATTTTATAGAGGCATCTACTTTTTTTAACTTGGCTGACAGGCAATACAACACCGGTACATACAGATCTCTGTTGACACACACTAATACTGAACGTGTTGGTCTGGAAATTCAAGTTTTTTTTTAGAGCCACCTAGAATAATATATTATTATTTATTCGATTCAAAAGTTCATCTATTTTTTTGTACGAAAAGACCAATAAAAGATTGTTTACTATTGATGTAGTCATCGACCTAACAAATAAATTGATAGTATATCAAATGTTGAATTAAAGCAACGTATTAAAATATATTATTTTAATCATATAATACAAATATTATTTGATATATATATATATATATGCAGATAGATAGATAGATAGTTTTTATTAAGCCCTAATTTATTAATTAATTATTAATATATGTGCAATTAAATAAAAAGATATAAAATTAATAAATTTGTATATAATATATATATATAATATAATATATATATATATATATATTAATTATAATACGAATATATTACATATATAATAGATATACATAACACGATGATTTCGTTAAATAGATATTATATTTTATATATTATAAATAATGTCGCAAGTTAAATGAAAATATATGACAATTATTTGCAATTATTTTTGTACATATCTAAGACTAATACATTCCCTAGTATATTGGTGACGTCATTAGTTTAAAATTTAAGGATGAAATACAGATAATACACTTAATGTGATTGGTTAGTCCCTCTAATTATGGAATTGCGGAGATTGTTGGGGAATTGCACTTAAATTTTTCTGGAGATGATTTAAGGCATGTCCAGCCTTACATTCCGTCCAATGTCCCCAGCGCAACTATCCTGCAATATAATCAAGACGACTCTTTCAACACATTATCATGACCGGACAATTTTTTTGGCTGATAAGTCGCAATGGCGTCTCTTGGAATTCCGCTGACTTAAATTGCGGAACGCCCACCTTTGATATATATATATATG
>JABUQX010013811.1:0-35000 GCA_015478945.1 Trachelipus rathkii
AGTAAAAGATATTACGCACCTCACCTCACCTAAATAAGGGAACCACAAGCCGCATTAACAGTTTTTATTCGCACCGCACCAACTCCGTATCTATTTCAAAATAGTTTGGAGCTACGACTTTGCTGAAATCATTTTACTTTCCAGAGAAATTCATCTTTAAAAGCATTTATGCTCCGGTTATGGCTCCGGTTCCAATTCCGGGTCCGGCTCCAGCTTCTTTTCAAAATTGTTCAGTTTCCAACTGTTAAAGAATTACTTTCAACTGCAAAAAATAGATTGTTCTTCATGCCTCCCGCTACGGCTTCCTGCTCCGACTTCGTTTCCATTTCAGAATAGTTCAGCTCCGACTTTACAGAAGCATTTTTTAACCTGCAAAAACAAAATTTCTTTAACAAATTTTTGAAACTTTTCCTTATGGCTAGAGATTTCAAAGCCTTCGAAAGGGTCTTAAACAAATTGTTGACTTTCAAACTTTTTTGAATTACTTTTCATCTCAAAACATTCAATTATTTTTCAGACTCTCGCCTCCGGCTTGGGCTCCGACTCCGTTTCACATTTCAGAATAGCTCAGCTCCCGGAACTTTTTCAAGAAGAAAGTCTTCTTTTCTTCTATCTATAAAACAATTTCTTTAAAAAAATTTTACCTTACCTAGAGAGAGTGCAACGTAGTTCGGAGCAACAAGGATGATTTCTGGGTTTGAGGGTTAAGAGCTATGAGGGAGAGGCTGAAGGAGTTTAGAATGTTTTCTGATAGAAAGGCAGATTTTCTCAGAGCGGGACATGATACAAGTCTGTATCAAATATTGTACATCTAATTGCTGATTACAGAGACAATAAATTTTTCATAGGTTTAAAATATATGGTGACCAGGGGGCATAATAGAAAATTAAAAAGAAAAGGTGACCATCTTGATATAAGAAAGCATGCCATTTTGATATAAAGCTTGTTAAATTTTGGAATGATCTGCCAGAGGAGGTTTTGAGTGTGAACTCGATTGCAACCTTTTAGAAACAGGGTTAGATTTTGTTTTGGATAGTTGCGGTATCATAATTAATATACTTGAACAAGCAAATTGGCGGTTTTAGTTATAGCATGTTATTTAATGTTAGATGCCATGTTGTGACCATACTATGTTATTAAATGCATGGCGCGATGGTTTGGGTATCTATATAGTATATATACATTATATAATTATATATTATCACTATATCATTAGTTTTTGACTTAGCCAAAGTTGGTCGATTTGTAGTTTACAAAACAATTTGACAGGGCCCCTAGGGTGCTGTTGTGGTTTGCAGAGCATGTGGTTAGTGGGTTGACTGGGACAGTCTCGAGTAGGCCCATGTGGCTTCTTACTGTCTCTATATTCCTAATGGTCCTAATGTCCTTTTCAAAATTGTTTCAGCTCCAACTTCGGGCGAAGAAATACTTTCATCTGCCAAAAAAAATCTTGGAAAAACTTCTTTGAAAAATACAGCACTATGAGCTTTTTTTCTGACTCCAGCTCCAGCTCCAGGCTCTGCAAACCTCCCCCTCCCAAAAAAAATTTCGAAATGGTTCAGCTCCGACTTGCCAGAATTATTTATACCTGCAAAAACAATTTCTTTTATAAAAAAAGTTTATAATTTGGCCCTCCACCTTGTCGGCTCGACTCGTGACCTGGCTCCGGCTTTCAGCTCTGATTTTAAAGAATAGTTTTTCAGCTCCAGACTTTGCAGAAGATTATTTTACTGCAAAATACAATTTTTTAAAAAAAAAAAACTTATACCTGGGCTCCGCTCTAGACCCGGCTCCTTTTCCAAATTGTTCAGCCCCAACTTTTGCAAAATTATTTTTCACCTGAAAATTAATAAAATATTGTTTTAAGCTGAACTCAGAACCCGGCTCTAACTCCGACTCCGTTTCCCTTTTCAGAAAAAGTTTTAGCAACAAAGCAGAACGTTATTTTCACCTGCAAAGACAATTTCTTTAAAAAACATTATAATTTTGGTTCCGGGTCTCCGGCTCAGCGACTCTGACTTACATTTATTGATTAGAAAGCCTGAGCTTGGGTTGTGTTTGCGAAACAAAATTAAAATTGTAATTTATTATAAAATGTGAATTAAAACTAAAAAAAATCCTAAAAGTTGAATTGCAATTTCGGATCCTGGAAATGGAATTTTTCAGTTTGGACACCCCTATGAAAAATATCCTGTAACTTATATAAGTAATGGGAATTTTGAAACAAAAATTACACCAATGATGTAGAGCCGACGGCGAATTTTCGTTAATCACACTATTCTTCATGTTATTTTTTTGTAGGCTGTATCCTGTCTTTATTTTCATATAAATCGCCTCGCGCAGGGGTGACACCCCTCTTGCTACTGATTACCGACTGGGATAGGCCTAAAGAGTTTTAAAAACAAAGCTGTTTTATCATGTTTGGGAATCATTTATTCACAATTTTGATGAATATCAGTCAGTCTATACTTTTAAAGATAAACCCATTAGGGTGGTTTGAGAGAAATACCTGTCGTTGTGGAATAGAAAGATTAAGAAGAAAAATCGATGAATATTCTGCCAGACATGATAATAAATTTATCTTCCAAATTCATTATTTCAAGAGATGAAGATTTAAAGTTTTGAAGCATGAAGACCAATAATAATATGCATTAAGAGGTCCAGAGAAATTATCCACGTTTTTTTGAAGCACTTGACAGATACAAAATCTCACTTCACTGCAGTTTTGTTTTTGGTCAATATTTTAAAAGCTAGCAAAATATTATCTAATGAAATTTATTATACAGAAAGGCCACCTCAAGATACCCTTTATGTATTAATACGTTAGTTATTAGCTTTAATTGCTTCTATACTGAAGTATTTTTCAGGCTCAAACTCTTCAATCACCTCTGTAATTTCAACAGTTCTCTGCCAACCTTTTTAGACGAAAATTTTTTATAGCTTAAATTTGATTTTCTTAAATGTCATGTGGAAATATTTTTCCCCCTGAAAAACAGAAAGCTTTTTACAATCGAGTTATTTAATAAATTATCTAACTTGGTTATATTGAAGCATTTTTAAAAGGTGGTGATTGTTGAAAAAATTATTGAGTTTCAAAATGTTATCCACATCACCTCTGGGTGACTATTTGCTCATCCCGTATAAAAAAAAACTTTTGACAGAACTAATCTTAAATTTATGTCGTGCCATATTATCCAACGACACGTGTCTTCTTTGGTAGGCCCAAATATTCTCCATATAAGGTATAAATCTTTTCCATTTTACAGGAAAAATTTCTTTTTTATTAATTAATTTTCATAAAAAGTGAATAGATAAAAATGGACATAAAATCAGAGTTTGAAATAGAGGAAGAATTTGATTCTGAATCTTCTCAGCAAGACGTATTAGAGGTAATTTTATAACGTCGATATAATAGGTTATATATATAATAGTAGTGTAAGAATTTGTAAAATAAGATGTGATTAAAGTTTCTCATATACTATATACTTATAATAGACGATAAATCTATATGGATATATCTATCTATCAATTATATCATATAAATATACATTATATTATATATATTATCACAGAAGTGCGATTCGCCGATGAGGTTTATCGCCCCGCTATTCATATAATACTTTTTCACAGTTGTCACCATCACTCACGGCAGAGGCCCGATATTCAACGGCAGGGGTGTTAGATCACTTATATGTAAATTACATTAGTATACTATACTATATACTATATACTAGTATATATATACATTATATAATATACTATTATAATATATATATATATATATATGTATGCGGAATTACATTCATCTAACCCCCGGTTAAATATTAAGGTAATAAATCGTGGTCATTTACAGATAAATCAGCAAATCTGTGACACGCAATGGAATGTCTATAAAATCTGCTTCCAGGAGGTTGAAATTTACATTTCATTGTTGTATTTGACAAACATTGTCTCATTGGCTTCCTGGAATAATAAGTGCCCACCGTGTAGTCATTATTTTCTATTTTATTTTTCATGTGCCAACTATGAGCAAATAGGCAGTTAGTATTTAATATTTTATATCTTCTTTTTTATAGAGACATAAACGTTTTTCTATTTAGGATATGTTTTTTATAGTTTCCCATTTTCCCACTTTTGTATATTTATATTGGGAACTTTAAACTTTAATTTCCAGTGGACCTTATTGGATTATCTTTACCTTGTATGAGTGATTATTTTGTATTTCATTACCTAAATTTCTATTCTCAATTATCATGTTTGGTTGCTAAATAATGCTAAATAATATGAAATGTATTAAAGAAATATAAGTGATATAAATAGCAAATGGTACAATGGTGGTATGGACAGGTCCAAGGGAAATCACCTGCATGTTCTCAAACCTGCACGGAATCTTAGCAAAAACCCCATCAGATTTTCCTAATCAATACGGGGTAAGCTCATTAAGCTTAAATTATCGGTTGCAGTTGCATGACCATTTTATAATGGTATATTCCTATTTCCCTTTAAATGTAAGAAATCATCTCTTAATAATGAAATATCCCCTTTACTTAACTTATTCCCTAAGTAAATCCCTTACCATTAAGTTAAATTTAAAGCTCCATCTAAGTAAATTCCCACTTATAACTATTTCAAACATTAGTTTAACTTAACTTTTGACCACCACCTGGCTAATGGAATCCATAATTCTAGTCTTTCATTTCATTTCCCATTGCAGTTTCTTGTTTGTGGATACATTTTTTTGGTTCTTTTGCTTCGCCAGTTTTTATTCTTAGGATGCAGTTTGTTTTTGTTGCTTGGTTTTGGTTCCATTTTATTGCTTGAATCATTTTATGCCTTGGCTTTTCTTTGACTATTTTATGGATTTGTCCCCTTGCTTTTGAAAAAGCCCTGAAGTCAAATGATCCCTTTTGCCCTTATGACCTTGATCCAAATCAAATTGTACTCAACCGTGAACTATGCATACCATATTAAGCAGACCCGCGATTAATGGAACTCGGGTTTCTCACGTTTGATGCACAGCAAGTTCTTAAGTTTAAGGTCCAACGTGTCTGTTATCTTAGAATAACATGATAAATAAATAAATGCATAAACTTAATCTCTTTTCCATCTCCCTACTAATGATAGCTGAAATAAAAAAAGATTTAACCTATCAATCGCCATCAAAGTTTTGTAATATATATAATTTACCCCTAACATATACCCGTAATTACATACGTATGCCTGAGCCAATTTCATTAGTTTCGAAAATTCCCATATTGTTTCATATTGAGGTGATTTCTCACCTCGTGTAAAAGGACTTCTGTGTTCATCAATTTGAAAAATAATCCAATTTATTACATTTTATTTCCGGCTCGGTGGAGAATTACTCCAAGACCTGAAATAGTTGGAACGTGTTTGTTGTTTATTACTTTCTATTATTTTCGTTACATAATTTACCAATTCATATATTTAGTTTATTGTTTGATTACTTTACGCTATTCTTCGTATTTTCGTAATTTATATGTTGCTGGCCTAATATAATATACTGATACTTTTTCAATTCTCTTCGTCAGTCTATCCCGAATGTTATAATTCTTCTTTTGGTGATAAATAATATTGCAACATAGGTTAAGGTTTTATCTTTAGCACGTATTATTATAAATGTTTACCCCCCCAAGTCCATTTTTTATTAATACGTTACCACCATAATCCCGACTGACCTTCACCACAAACAAAACATCCACAAAGGTGTGCACCTTTTTGCTGTGGAGTCCATACAGATAATAGTGTTCTGTGAACTCTTGATGGAACCACCGGCCTTAGAAAAAGATTGCTATGCTCTAATGCCTCCCAAAAAAAAGAATTGGTGTCAAGGATAGGTCAAAATTAAATCAAAATCACCAAGAGGGTTATTCTCTAATTAATTTCCCCTTCTTTATTCCCCCTTTCTTTATTATATTCTTTATTGGACAACAATCATAAAGTTCCAAATTAATCTTTTTTGGACACGGCGCGGAGATCAGGAGTAACTAAGGTGCTTGCGAATTCATTGTTTTTCAACATTATAGTCGTCATAATTCTTGCTTCTTGGACAGCCATTATCCTGGTTTCCTTCGTTACATCATAGCCCAAATTGATTTGGCGCCCGAACAGGGACACTGTTGTCTCTCGTTCGCGAAGCGTGCGCATTCTCAATCTTAACGATCATCATCGTCTGAACTTTAATTCTTGTTTTTAAACCATATTCGCATTCTTTTGCATTCTTTTAGGATATTGGGAACTCTCAAGATGGTTTCGTAAACCCTTCTCTTAAAAAACACCATACACTTACACTGCTGCGCCCTACTACAATGTCCAATGCTAAAGTTCCTGCAAGTCAGGATATTGGGAGAGTGCAATGTGGAATGGGTGTTGGGGGTGTTTGAGATAATAAAAATAATAAATTCATAAAAAATTGAAAACTCTAACAAACAGGAGGGTGATGATAAATGCATCCAACCTCACTACTCCACATATATTTGATAAGCCCTTATAGAGATAACTCTCAAGATGTGGAAAATCCACATACCCCTGAAAGGCCACATGGTTTGGCAAGTCCCTTAAATCCTTATGGAAGCAATATTCCACCCAATGAGGATGAGATAGAAACCACACCACAGGGGGTCGACCTCATAAATCTGAAAAACCCCCTGTTGTTGAAAATCTTTTGAGGTTGGATGAACCTCCCAAACTGAAAAAGAGAAATGGTTCAACCACCACTCACCATAAGCATAATCCTCAGTTTGAAATACAGGATGAATATAGCCAGTCTGACTCCAACTCTGACGTTGATGAATGGGCTTTTGTGCTATTTCCATATCTGGATAAAGACGTACATATGAGTCTTTGTTTGCAATAAAAGAAAAAGCTGAAGCTCATAGTTGGTGAGTAAAGAATTTATGCATCACCCGTCTCCTTGTAAATAACCCTTCGTTGAAGGCAAGAAGTTCGACCTTCGCGATCCTTCCTTAATTAAAAATTAATCTGTGTCTCTATTATGGAGAAGGATGCTTCCCAGTTATGCCCCTCTTCCCAATATGCCCCTCAATCTCATCATAATCTGGGTGATCATAATGTAAGATCAATGTCAAAAGTGAACCCCTAGAAACTTCGTCCCCAAAAAGGGGTAGTAAATTAGTTCAAAGACCTCTAAGTTCCCCCACAGTCATGATGACTCCAATATTAGATATACTCAACCTTCTAGAACCCATTACACATCTCACACTACTGACTTGTTAAGGTTAGATAAGGATCAACGGGAAATTACCCGTGAGTAGAAACAGAGCGATCCCATAAGGGAACAACACCAATCTTACTCTTATTCCCCCTTTCCATGTTGACCGGAATAGTTATGGATCAATATTGACCCTCATTGATACATCACCGCCTCAAGCAGGACGCTATCCCTGACTTATATGTAAGTTAAGAAAAGACCTGAAAATCTCCGGTAACCAGAAATGTATCTTCAGGTCCAACATCAATTAAAACGCCATAGATTTGTTGGAAGATTGCCCATCTCTCACTACTCTTAGTCCACGTCTACTAAAATAATTCTTCAAACAAGTGAAGGTTGTCTGATCCTGCTGTTCGATACCAATTATTGAAGCTTAACAGATTCTTCTGGTCTATCTTGGAAGGATTTGAGGCGATTTGTCAGCTTCACTACCCCAATGCACATCATCAATGGCTCAGATTGCTTGGCAGCAGCTGGATAAGGTTCGTTTCCGCCGCCTAGAAATGCGCTGTATAAGCTGATCTCCAAAGATGATCGTGACTATTTCTCCGTCCGTGACACACTTATAGCATGGTTCTACAATGAAGAGAAACGTAGAAACGAGTACCGTTTGCACGCCTATCACTCGGCTCGTCGAGATCCTAAGGAATCCATCCGAATGTACGCTCTTCGTTTGGAACGCTTAGCGCGACGCGCATATAATGGTATCGATATGCGGAAACACGAGTCCCTTAGGACGCATTTTTATTGAGTTGCTTTAGGTATGGTAGTTAAAGAATATCTGCTTCAATTAGGTTCAATCAATATAAGTTAGCAGATCATCTATCTAAATTAGTAACTGACTAAACTTCAGAACGAAATACGATTCGCCGAAATAGAATTCGCAAAGCGCTCTTAAATTACGTGAAAGAAAGAAATCCCATTTCTTAGTTGCTTTATTTATTATTCTCAACTTTCTTTTTGCATCATATAAACTTTCATCATCGTGAAAATAAATATCATTTTCATATTCTTATAAGAAAATATTACCAATATTTCAATCAGCCAGATATCCAATAATTAATTAAATATTGCTCCGTTTTGTCTTTTATACAGTTCATAATAATACTTTCATCATCCTCGCACAATGGTTATACATTAATATACAACACTAGGTAGGAATAACCCGCACATCACAAAAAAAGGAAAAAAAATCTTTCGCAAGTACACCCACCTAGAAAGTCTAATCGCTTTGTGGTTCGAACCATTCTAGCTGGCAATTCAAGCAACTCTTCCTGTTTAAGCTTTGAAACTCTGTGTTGTTAATCAATGAATATCATTCCATCTTTGTCAGCGCAAACCTTTCTGCGAAGGGTCCCTTCCAACTTCGATTAAGGTGTGCAAAATGCGAACCCCCTTTTTTTTTTTTAATTAGGGAATGACACACGAACATTTGTCTACTGGGGCTGAGCATCCCGTACCCCCAACCCGTTAATGATAAGGAAATTAAAAAATATTTCTTCAGTACCATAATTAAAAATAATAGAAAAGAACTAGCTGTCAGTAAGATTTAATTTTAAACATTAAATTAGGAGACGCCATAACTTTTTCAAGGTAATTTTTCGAAGTTTTTTTACGTTATCCTTTCTTTACAGGTAATTTCAAACTTTTCATGTAAGTTTCATGAAAATCGACTGCTGTCGGTATTATTGATAAAGGCCTGCCTCCTTAGACCAATGTTATAAATATAAATTAGGACATGCTGGTAAAAGTTACTTAACGGAGACAGCGTAATACTGCAAATTATTAAGTGTACGTATATGAAACTAAAGTTTAAATAAAAAATAAAACATTATATTGGTGAAGAAATTGAAATTAAAATTAAATGAAAATTTATTTTGTCGATTTTAAACGGGAACTACTTTGCGTCGCGTTCAAAAATAAATATGATATACATAGAGGAATAGACGTGGAGCGTCCGTTTTCTATAATTAGCTGTTCATGGTCTTTGGATAACTTTTGAAAATAATATTTTTAATTCATGTGCTAAAATTCGATCTTCTGGCATAGTCCAGTTTTTGCAAATGGTAAGAATTAATTTTATCCACAACTATATGCGGTGAAACTAAAGAAAGTACCGCATGATATCTGTAAAACTAAGATAGGTACAAGAAACTAATAAAATATTATGGATTCAGCGTTAAGGATTTGTATGGAAAAGTGATTTTTTTTTTTTTTTTTTTTTTTTTTTTTTTTTTTTTTTTTAATATCTCCAAAACTACGATAGGTGAAGAAAAACTAATAACATATATAGAATCAGCGCATGAAACTTATATGAAAAAAAAGTGATTTTTGGGTTCTAAACTTAATAAGAATAACCCCGGGCCCTAAACCGCATAAGAGTCTGGAGGTCTCTAGCTCCTGGGACGACGGGGCGGACTTCGTCCCCCCCTCTGTGCCTCCGTCGGGACGCGGCCCCCTAAAAAAATTAAAAATTTCATACGCTGATTCCAAATATGTTAGTATAAAAAAAATCGCTTTTACATACAAGTTTTCATAAGCGTGATTCATTCCAGATTGTGTTATGTAGTTTTCTGCTGTACCTATTCTTAGTTTTGAAGATTTTAAAAAAAAAAAAAAAATAAATAAATAAATGAATTTTCCATACAAATTTAATACGCTGATTCCATAATGTTATTAGTTATCCTCTCTGTAAGACATTTTTAGTTTTAGAGACTATCATTGCGGGCTACTTTCTTTAGTTGTTGCCAACCTAACCTAACCTTGACCGTGACTAAAAAAAAAAAAAAAAAATTCGCACCTAGAACATCTGTTTATAGAGGATACCTGCGAATTTTTTTTTTATTGGACTTTGACTCCCGTTACGGTCTCCGCTTAAATAACCTTGTCCGGACATGCTTCTTATCAGAGTGTATTTGAAAGACTCTTTATTAATGTTTCTTCAATTCTTGCAGTTTCAATATTTATTATTTACAAGATCTTTTCATTCCTTTCCTTACAAGTTTGATGAAATAGGTCAGAAATCTTTTAAATATATAATATATATATGATATAATATATATACTATTTATTACTATATATATTATATATAAATATATATATATACAATATATATATATATATATCTATATACTATATATATATATATATAGCTATATATATATAACTACTTATATATATATTATATATATATATATTATTACTATATATCATATTCCTTTAGGATATATATATATATATATAGTATATATAATTATAAAATATATACGGTATATATATACGTATATATATATATATATATATATTATATATATATAAAATATATATATATATATATATATATTAGTATAGTATATATATATATATTATATATATTATATATTATATATACTATATATATATATAATAGTATATGATATTGACGGTGCTTATGTTGTTAGTGCAACTTAAAAACTTATATATATGATATATACGTATATATTATAGTATTATTTATAATATTATATATATATATCAATATATATAGATATATATTTATATTTAAATTTATAGTCTAAATATATATAAATATATATAGATATATTATAGAAATAGATTCTGTTTTTACGACTTCCGTCAGTTTTTTAAATTTTTTTTGTTTTGTTTTTTTTTTTGAATATATTGACCCTACTTATATGATTACCAACAAATGAATTTGTCAGTGCGTCAGGGACATTGATTGAAAAGGTTCGAAGTATTTTTTAGAATAATTTTTAAAAATCCCATTGTTGTTAAATATTTTTTTAAAAATGGAAATCCATTTATTAAAGCAAGACACCAAAGAAAAACCACTTTACATAATTAGAATCAGCGCTTAAAGCTTATTACGATGAAAGGTAAAAAACTAAAAAAAACACAAAAAAAATTTTTATGTCATAAATAAAATTCGAAAAGTACGACACTACAGAAAAACCAAGTTACATATTTGGAAATTCAGAAATAAAGCTTATTATTAAAAATGTAAAAAAAATTTACCTAAAAAAAACGCAAAAAAAAAAAATAAGAAAAAATAGGGGGCTCGAAGCCGACGGGGGACCAGAGGGGGGGACGTGTTCCATACCCCGTAGGGGAGGGGGCGGAGGAACCCCGCGACACCCAAATACCAAAATGGAGCGGGGTTCCGGAGACCCTCCCGGAGGGGAAAGTCCTACCCGGTAGTTCCCCCGGAAGGCCGGAGAGACCCTGACTTCCTGCCATCTTTGCGGATTTACCTTTGGTTATTTCTTTGAGTAAAAAAAAAAAAAAAAAAAAAATTAAACTCCCAACTTAATCGTTAAATCAGAAAAGGGCCTAATCTTCAAGAATCATGTTCGTTACCACTGAAAATTGATGGTTAGGATCATATACTAGAAAATATATTAAAAAAAAATAAAAAAAAAATTTCAAAAACTGACGGAGTCGTAAAACAGATAAGGTCCTATAATATATATTAATATATATAATATAATATATGATATATATATATATATATATATATTACATATAATATATAGTAATAATATATATATATAATATATATATTATATATTATAATATATATTATATATATATACACAAAGAGAGAGAGGAAATTTAAGCCAACATTTCTAGTGTATATTTAACCATAATTTAACTCTAAAGCGAGAAATAAAATAAGATAAATAAATAAATGAATAAATAAAATCCAAATTATTTTTATTGCTCACTTCCTTTTTCTAACAATTAATATGTAGGGAGGATGCCCGTTTTCTGTGCCCCGCTTAACACTACTATAAAATAAATTTAAAAATAATTACCTAAGAATTTCGGGCATATGTATTTAAAACCAAAAAAAAACAAAAACAAAATCAAGCATCACCATTACAAAAAAAAAAAGAAAAGCAAAAACAAATCCTGCTTTAAATATTTTTACACACCCAACTGAAATGTACATACTACATACATATGTAAGTTTTAAACGCACTTACTTATTTTTGCATGTAGGTGTATGCATGCATTTATACGTAAGTGATATTTATGTTTGTATATGATAATATGACTTTGCATAATTTAAAAAAAGGGTTAATATTTCGCACTTGATCTTAAATGATAAGACCTAATGGGATCTGAAGGAACCCAGGGAGGTAAAAAAAAATATTCAAAATTTTTCTACTTTAATTCGCTAAATAGCAATTCAGGTCTTTCAAATAAATAGAAGTAGGAAAAAAAACTCAAATTAGGTTTTGTCCTGAGTTGATGGCTGTGTTTTTGCTGGCATTCAATCTTTTTATCTTACTTAAATTTCAGGTGTTGAGTGAAGGCTTGGTTAGGTAGGAACAAACTTTGATAGGACCGAGGGCTGCGGAGTCTTTAATTTTTTTTTTTGCAGTCTTCGAGTCCGGCTTCACAATTTTAAAATTTCTTGGCTCCGGCTTCGTAAAAAAAACTACTCCGGATCCTCAGCCCTGGCTGGGAAATCTTTGACGGCCACAGGTGGTTCCTTATTGCTTATGTTCTTTTAAAAAGAAAAAGAAGAAATCTATGGGATAACTATTAGGGTTACCTTTAATTGTACTTTGGATCTCATATATGGGTTTACTATTAAAAGAACCCTTGTAATATTTGCAATTTCATTGAACAATTTACCCTTTACCCATACACTCATTATATGGGAGTTGAGTAAATAATTTTGAGTGTAGGGCTATTTCGAATATATGGGAAAGAATGCGGGAAGTTTGTAAATATTGTCGTATAATGAATATTATACTTTCATCATTTGTGAAAAACGTTAACATTAACAAATAAAAAATAAATTTTCATACAGCACCACTGCATTGAGAAGGAAGTTTATGCTATATACTCGGTCCCAATGAAATAATCTTTGATAATACCCTTTTATAAGTCGTATGGTACTTATAGTAATAATTTTTAAAATATATTCATATAATATTTTTTTCCTCGTATTGGATCAGATACTTTTGTATATATTTCGTAAGGTAAGCGATTTTGTATCTACTTTAGACTGTGTCGTTATGTTATTAACTGGATACACGTGATAAAACGTAAAACATTATAGGAAACGGATAAGTTACGAACTATAACAGAAACTATTTCTTACGCAGGCTATAAAATAGGAGACGTAAGAATTTATTTTTTGTGTTGTTTACCTCTCTAAAAATTATTTTCGACTATAGGAATACTCACCCTGAGAATATTAATGGAGATCATAAAACTATAAAAAGTTTAAATAGATATATGACAGTTCACGTTATTTTATATATTAATTAATATATATTAAATTATTAAATTACGCTTAACGATATATGATTTACCTAGTCGTAACTTATAGATAATTTATATAATATATATATATATATTATGTCCAGTACGTTTTTTCTTTATGATAAATCGTTATAATTTACTAATTCTGTATTTCGCAGTTTCTATAAATATAAACTCTAGTTCTATAACAGTCTACTAATTCTATGATTCTATATAATGTTAATTCTTTAGATCTGAAATACAGTGGAATCGTTTATATTGCTCCTACTCTCGATGGTATTCAGTTTTCGATTACGAAAACGTATCACTATATATTCCTATAATTTATGATGTATAAATAATTAAAATAAATAAAGATAATTATATAAAGTTCATCATGCATATAATATAAATGGTATTGAGATGAAATAAATTAGGAATATAATAATAATTATAAAGTAATAAACAATGAATTTATATTAAGTTATATTAATCTCGTGATATGGTTTTTGTTATGTATTAGTTTATTTAAATTAAATATCTTTTCTTATATATAGTTTTATTCTCCCCTAATAATTATCACATTTTAATCTGGGACGATTAAAATAAAATATATTTACGTAAGGCTAGAGTCCACCTAAATTAAAAACACAACAATAAGTAAAATCATTGCACGCGGCTGCACCAAAATTTACCTAATATAATTATTATATATTCAGTGAACGTTACTTTATTACTTTCTCGGGTGAACCAGTTATATATGTCAAGCAAGAACATGTACATTTAATAGTGCATTCACTTTTAGAAAACAAGATTTTCTCTCAATGTGTTTTCCCGAGGTCGCACATATTTTGTTGGTACGAGCAGATTTGAATTAGTACTTTTCTCTGAGTTATATAATGAAAACGAGTTTCCGGATAGAAACGTCTCACCTACTTGGAACTTAAATTTATTCTACGGCTCCTTAACTGCAGGCGTCGAAGAAAGCGTAAAAATAAATTGGATTATGCATAGAAGAAGTCGTAAGATGTTCATATATATACTGGTCTAAAAGGTCTTTTACGAAACGTCAGCTAATATTGACGACAGATGTGATATATCGAAGGTAACATGGGCGGATTACGCAGTGCAATTTGCTTCCTTTATTTTTTCGATTAAGATTGTAGTTACCTCTTTATAAGACGTAGATTTTTTGAAATGGAATTTTAAGGATCAGTACTAAATCTTATAAAAAAATTAAACCTAAGTCCAGTCCGTACAAAATGTCGGGAGCATGTATTCCAGAAATGCTGCAAATGATCAGAAGAATAAATCGAGTTCATTTGCGTGCTAGGAATATTTTTTATTATTAGCTGCGTTTTTATTATTTTTATTTAAAGGAACTGACGGCTATATGTGGTATAATCAATCATAAAACCATGAGCAAAAAAATTACTGGCTTTTTAAGCCTATTACTATGATAAAATGGGCGTTGTTGCGTTTGTATCATTGTTTAATTATTTTTTATCTTTAGTACTCTCTATAAAATTATTATATATCGTTGGAATAATCTTTGTAAAAAATTTATAAGTGAATTAGTAAATTTATAATTAAATTAAATAGTTTAATAGGTCTTCCCTTATATAATTTTAGGAGTAATTTGTTTCACTGAAATTAAAATAAATTACTCTGCATTTTATTGACAAAGATATAAACTATATATTATTGCGACATCTCTCATACAAAGAGAAGCTAATAAAACGTTACGTTTCAGGACGCAACAAAAGGCTAGCAACAAGGCTAAAGGTTGACCGTTTTTAAGAATTTCTTTACGTCGACTATTTTTACTATAAAAGATTGTGATATTTCAGGTATTTCATCTTATCATAAATTGAGATTGTTTTTCGATTTCGTTATGTTCCTTAAGCTATTTTCCTAATATATCATACGAATGGAAAGTCGCCTGCGATCCATATAAGTGGACGATATTTATCGTAAAGCCCAAAACATAATGGATGAACGTCTAGCGCCTTAGAATCCATTTTTTT
Organism: Trachelipus rathkii; assembly: GCA_015478945.1. Lineage (NCBI taxonomy): Eukaryota > Metazoa > Arthropoda > Malacostraca > Isopoda > Trachelipodidae > Trachelipus > Trachelipus rathkii. The sequence goes on from JABUQX010013811.1 coordinate 15,538, forward strand.
ACGCTTAGAACATCGTTACCTTCTTCCTTCTTCTCTAAAAGAATTGATATTTCAGGTATTCACATATCACTAAATAATTGTTTTTTTTTTCATGTTCTTAACTTGTAAGTATCCGCGCCTTAAAATTTCATGTCTGATGGTTTCTTCCTTCAAGCGTAACTATCAAAACTCACTGGGACCTTTCCGTAAATTAAGCCCAAAGGCAATCCGTTGATACATCTAACGCGTTCGTTTTAGCCAATCACATATTTTTACGGTCGTACGTTTTAGTGTCATGCATCCGTTTAGAGCGGTAGTATAATCTCCAAAATAAGGACGTACCGTTTCATCGGATAACTCATATCTCTATAACTCGGAAAGGTTCTAATCAAAATCGCTCTCCATAAAGTCAAACCTCGGTGGTAATATAACCATGAGAAAATATCTTCTTGTTTTCATAATTCTCTGACGCTAGACCTATCGACATAATGAATCGCGTTTAACAGGCTCGGGAAGGTAAGTCGTCACAAAACTTTGATGAGATAAAATATTATTTTTTTCATAAAATTTACGTTGTTAAAACGATAGTTCGTCCTACTTGGGAAAATACTTCTTTGCTTTTTATGTTACGTCATTTTTTATCACTCTTACTAATAATTCATCCATTATTACATTTTTTCAAATTCATTACCTGGGGTTCAGAAAACGTGGTTGTTTTCAGTAACCCAAAATCTCAATTCCTTTATATTATGTACTAGACTCAAGTCTTCCATACGTTCAGTGTTCTTATCGTGCTCTTTATTGGTAAGATATTTCCAAGTATTTCTTATTAAATTTGCATTTATGAAGTAAGGTGTTCTAGAGTACATTCAGAATTTCTATACAAGTCCCCCATATTGCATTCTGTGCATAGGGTAGGGGACTTCGTCTCTGTTTGGAGAACGCATCTCACATTTGGAGTTATACCCACATCTCTCCTTGAAAGAGAGAAATCTAAGACTTCTCATGAATTCTCTCCTTTGGATCTGATTACTTTTTCACTCTGCTCAAACTATTACTATCACAAAAAATACTCTCTTCTAAATTCTTCAATCGCATACCTCCACATTTAAGGAAGGCTCCTACAATATTTTCTATGCATTCACATCTTTTCTCTGACCATACTTGACTATCATGCTCATTCCTTCAAACAAAATTGGGCAAAAAATACGCTGAATGTATACTAAATACATGGGAATACATATTTAAATACTAAATACACCAATTGTATTTAAATAGATTTTGTAAATAAATTTTAATTAAGCAAACTTGAACATAAAGTACCTTGATGGTTCTCATTTATATCAAGGTTTCATTAGAACATTAGAAATATAAAGACAGTAAGAAACAACATGGGCCTATCGAGACTGTCTCATTCAAGCCAACAGAAGCAATCACCAAACAACATGTTCATGCAAATCCACAAACCACCCTACGGCTTGTCAATAACTTACATAGAATACACAAAGTCTAAAAAATGTTCATTCAAATCCACAGAGTACCCTTGGGCTTGTCAATAACTGCATAGTATACACAAAGTCAACAACTAAAAGAAAAAACACTATATGTAAAGGACATGCTAACCACACTACAAGCTTTAATAACTTTATAGTAATAACATGCAATTTAACCTTAATAACTACTGTAACTAAAAACCCGCCAATTTGGCTTAGTCAAAATATACTCTATGATACCCAAACCATCCATATTTCTATCCAATCCTTTCTTAAATGATGCAATCGAGTCGCACTCACAACCCCATGTGGCAAACCATTCCAAAATTTAACAACCCTATTACTGAATGAATGCTTTCGTATATCAAGGTGGCATGCCTTCTTCTTAATTTTCTTACTGTGACCCCTGGTCTCCCGTCCGTTCTCTACTATGAAGAATTTATTGGTCTCTGTATTATCAATAGATGTAAATATTTTGTAGACTTGTATCATGTCCCCTCTGAGAAATCGCCTTTCTACAGAAAACATTCCTAACTCCTTCAGCCTCTCCTCATAGCTCTTATCCTCCCTCAAACCCAGAAATCATCCTTGTTGCTCTACGTTGCACTCTCTCTATATTAAATCTTTCTTTAAATAAGGGGCCCAAACTTGTGTACAATATTCTAACACTGGCCTAACATAGCTATTATACAACATTGCAATTTATTTTGTCCAGCATCTTTTACCCTCCTATTCTTCAACTGATTAGCTTTCAAATTACTGCTTATGGCATCCACCTAAATCTTTTTCTGTCACAGACTCAAGCCAATCTTCTTCTGTCAGCAGTTCTAGTTTTACTCTTAAATTATTTGCCACTTATCTATTTTAAGAAGTTGTCACAAATGTTTTGAATCTTTATACACATCCTTCACCCTATTCCTAACTGAGGTAGCTAGCAGCGACTTGAGAAACCTTCCCTGTTTAGTCCCTGGTCACAAATGTTTATATATGAGGAACAATATTATTTAGCACTAAACCACATTAGCAGGTTACCATTCATCACTATTTCCCATGATGAATTATTGCCATTTAGTTGTACACACTGTTTTCAATTCCACAACCACTCTTTAATTCAACCATGTACCCTCCACTATACACATTGCAAAAACTTCTTCATCAGCCTTATGTGAGGAACCTTATCAAAAGCTTTGTTAAAGTCTAAATATATAATATCAAGTGGATCTCCTCGGTCAATGCAGTTCAGTCAATGTATTCCATAAATTCTAAAAGGTTTGTCTGACATGACCTACCCTTTCTGAAACCATGCTGGGAATCATAAAATACCTTGTTATCTTCCAAATATTTCTCTATATGACCTTTCAGTTAACTTTTCCAGAACCTTTACAACCAGAGATGTTAAGCTAACTGGCCTTTAATTTTCCAAATCTTCCTTACTATCTTTCTTATAGATAGTCACAAGATATGCTGTTTTCCAGTCTTCTGGAACCTTACCAAACGTTATAGATCGCTTAAAAGTCAAATACAGTGCCTTTGCAATGCTGGTACTACTATCCTTCAGAATTCTACCATATATACCACCAGGACCTGCAGCTTTACTTTGGTCAATATGATCCAGTAAAAGTTTAATATCTTTAACCTTAAATTCAAATTCTGTAAGTCTATTTTTACATGCATACCAGAACTATTAGTCTCCAAACTATTATCTAATCTTTCCTCAGTAAACAGTGAAGCAAAATAAGTGTTGAAAATGTTGACTAACTCCTTATCTGAACGCATTAAATTTTCTTCAATTTTAATTTTGCCAATTTTCCTATTCTTACTTTTAAATTTATTAAAGCTAAAGAACTTCTGCAGGTCCTTATTACTATTTCTTGCCAAATTAATTTCTGCCTCTCTTTGCTTTTCTTATTGACTGGTTAAATTCATTTCTATTTTTCCTATAATTTTCTAAATGATCCTCCCTATTACTACCCTTGAATATTTTAAGACATCTTCGCTTTTCGCTGATTTTCTCTCTTATCTCTCTATTCCACCAAACAGGTTTTCTCTTCGCCACCCTAATGGGTTTATCTTTAAATATTATTGAATATTTAAAATTTGCTTAAAATTTTCACACATGATAAAACAGTTTTGGTATTTAAACTCTTCATCCCAGTCAGTTATACTAAGCATGTCTCGAAATTTGGTAAAATCGCCATTTCTGAAATTTAAGATCTTTTCCTTATTAACTTGCAATTTAGGCTCAGATATCACATTCATATTAAATCTAATTGTATTATGGTTACTAAATCCTAAATTCTCCTCAACTCCAATATTTCATACGTTTTAATTGAAAGAGCCAAAGCCATTCCCACGAATGTGTATAATTGCTCTACCGATCCCGAACATGATTATGTTGTGTTATATAGAGCAGTAACAATTTTGGGAAAGAAGAAGAAGGAATAGGAAGAGAGATGCCTAGAACCGTCCATGTTTAGTTATATTAAAACTCGATGATGAAGAGTTTGGGCGCAGTGCGTCACTTATACTCTAACTATGCTATCGTTACAATAAACCTTGCTTTGGCATGCTTAGGGGATGGGATGGGATGAGCAAGTTCTTTTCCTCCTAGTGGACTAAATCTTTTTTTTTAAAAATCCAAGGATTGATTATGTCGGTTCTCGTAACATTCAGGAAAATAAATAATGCGTATCAGGCGTGGAAAAATTATCCGTCACCTATCATTTTTACTAATTTTCATTCAGCTAGTAATCGATGCATGGATATTATTCGATGCGATAAGCGTACTTTCACAAAAATAAAAATACGTTGACCTCATTGGTTGTCTTACCGATAAAAATTTCAGGTCTCTCGCACAAAATATCTCCAATGAATTTTGCTTTTCTCCGTCTTATTAGCTCTGATGGAGTCGTAGCTAACATTTCAATACATTATAGAACTTTAAAGGGAACTGGGTAGTTTTGTCTGCTGCTACAGGCATTCTCTTCATTGCAGTAGCCGCAGACAAAACTACCCAGTTCCCTTTAAAGTTCTATAATGCATTGGAAAAATTAAAAAATATAACATCCTTCGTAATCTCCAGGGCAGACAAAGGTAACAATATGGTAATTATGAATAAAATAGACTACAACACAAAATGTCACTCTTTACTAAACACACAAACATATGAAAAACTTACAAAAAATCCCCATCCTAACTCACATTCCATGTTCAATTCTACCCTCAAAATCATACTCACAAATTATCCTTACAACTAAAAGCCTACATGACCAACATACCACAGTTTTACGGAGTACCAAAAACACAAACAAAACATACCCCTACGCCCCATCATTTCAAATATTAACAGCAACACATACAAACTCTCACAATGGCTATCTCAACAACTAAAAACCCTTACTAGGCACTATTTCTAACACACACTTAAAAAACACAGAAGACTTCATTCACAAAATCTCTTTTCAACCACAAAAAACTTTATAAGCTACGGTGTCGTCTCTTTATTCACCTCAGTCCCGGTCCCACATCTCCTTGAACTTTTATCTAAATACATCATTGACAATAACATAGCTCTAGCACACCCTTTTTCTATCATAAAACAACTTATTCTAATCACATTACAACATGACTTTTTTCAATATGACCAACATTACTACAAACAAACAAACACACGGACTGAGCATGGGTTCTCCTCTCTCTCCCATGCTCAGTAACATAGACATGGAACTCACAGAACACTCTCACAACCTTTGCCTTTGCTGGTTGCATTTACAAACAGATATGGACAGTATTTTCGCTGGTGCTTAAATGCAACCAATCCAAACATTCTAGTTTCATCAACATAATACATACAGGCATACAATATACTATGGAAACAGCAACAAAAAACACTATACCTTTCTTAGACACACTCATAATAACCGATCACAACACAAAACCCTCATTCACAGTATACAGAAAACCCACCTCCAACCCCACTTACATACATTGGTACTCCGCCCACACAAGTAACACAAAAATAGCTGCCCTCACTACCCTATATTTACGTGCCTTTAAAATTTGCTCTCCGACTTATATAAAACAAGAAACTAATCTCATAAAACATACTTTTCAAAAACTCAAATACCCTCCTTACATAATTCACACAGCTTATAAAAAAGCGAAAGGAAAATATTACCAAACAAACACGTCCAAACCCACTACAAAAAGACATACATCCCTATACCTAACATTAACACAATAAATAACCTCATCTCCCAGCACATACAACTAGTACCGTCCAATAATATACTATCAAAAAAGTCCTCCAACCTCCAAAATCAAAAATAACCCCCCACCCTGTTTATACAAAATTCCTTGCAACACCTGCAATATAGAAAAGATTCCATTCACGGGAAACAATAGACTTTAATAGGCAAAAATATCAACATAAATACGACCTCCTCACACACCAAGAAAATTCAGCACTAGCACAACATAAAACAGCACACAACCACCAAATAAACATCAATAATCACTGGCCAACAAAAAAAAATTTATTTTGCTGCCAAGGATATTTTATCGAATTTATAGTATATCGGGATTGCTGATTTCCAGAAATGACATTAGTTTTCAAAGATTGGCTCTAGTTCTTGAGATACAAAGTTAGTTACTCTTATACAATATCTTTTAATGCATATTTTACAGTAATATCGTTTATTTCTTTTTAAAGGGCTTACCTTTATATATACTTTATTTTTCTCTATTACACTATGGGTACTTCACGAAGAGCCTGTTTGAATAACTCCAATGTATTTCTGCTACATCTGTGTTGAATATTGCCAGGAGAAAAGAAAAAATATTACTAACTTTGTGAAGCAAGCATATCTGGCATACTTTGGAATGAAACTCGGAGACCAAGATAAGTCTTGGGCTCCCCATATGGTCTGTAAAACGTGTGTCGAAAATCTACGTCAGTGGAAAAATGGATGAAGAAAAGGTTTAAAATTTGGTGTGCCTATGGTAGGGCGGGAGCCAAAGAATCACACAGTGACTGTTATTTTTTGTTTGGTTATGTAAGAAGGTATCAATCGTTACTTAAATTTGAGTATCCGGATTTGGAATCAGCAAGGCGACCTGTACCACACTCCGACGATGTCCCCATCCCATTGTTCACTACACTCCCAGACCTAGCATTGTCTGATGAAGAAGATATCCAGTATTTGTGCATACGTGCAGATAGTGGTAGTGAATATGAAGAAAGTACTTCCACACAATAGTTCTCCCAGGAAGAGATCAATAATTTAGTACGAGTTAAGTCTCTTCAAGCAAGATTCTGAGCTTTTTAGCATCTAGACTAAGTGAAAAGAACTGTCTCGAAGGCCGAATGTAAAATAACTTTTTTTTTCGGACAAGAGAGGTAGTACTTCTTCCATATTTCATTGAAGAAGAAGACCTAGTATACTGTAGGAACATCCCTGGACTCCTACTCCAAATGGGGTTACCTAAATACCGACCAGAAGATTGGCGATTGTTTATGGATAGTTCAACGAGAAGCTTGAAGTGTTTTATTTGTACAATGGCAATAGTTATGCATCGATTCCAATAGGTCACTCAACAAAACTGAAAGAGGAATATGAAAATATAAGAATGATCTTGCAGAAGCTTAGATATAATGAACACCAGTTGATTTGAAGATGGTCAACATCTTACTTGGGCAGCAAAGCGGATATACTAAGTACCCTTGTTTCATATGCTTGTGGGATAGTAGGCAGCTAAAGAAGACCACTGGGAAAAAGTTGTATGGCCTGCTAGGGAAAATATGACTGTAGGTGCATCAAATATCATTAACGAACCACTGGTTGACAGGGGAAAATTTATTTTCCCACCACTCCACATCAAACTAGGACTGATGAAGCAATTTGTTAGGGCCCTAGACAAAGATGGTGAATGTTTCAAATATATTTGCAGATTTTTTCCAGGGTTGAGTATGGAGAAACTCAAAGCTGGAATCTTTAGCGGCCCTCAAATTCGCCAAATCATCAAGGATGACAATTTCATAAATTCCATGACTGATATTGAAGCATCTGCCTGGAAAAGTTTTGTCTTTGTTGTTCAGAACTTTTTGGGCAACCATAAATCTGCCAACTATGTAGAACTCGTACAGAAAATGCTTTCAGACTTCAAAAATTTGAATGCTAATATGAGCATAAAAGTTCACTTTCTACATAGTCACTTAGATCGGTTTCCGGATAATCTAGGAGGTTCCATCAAGATATCAAGGTGATGGAAGAAAGATACCAAGGAAGATGGGATACACACATGATGGCAGACTATTGTTGGAGCCTTCAACGTGATTGTCCACATTCTGCACACAGAAGACAATCATATAGACAGCGATTTGTAATGCATTAATTGTGATTTCATTGTACTGAATTGAATGTTTTGACCTATTAGTTTTATGTACTTACTCATTAACAATTTGATATATATCTCGTTTTTTTTTTTTTTTTTTTTTTTTTTTTTGAATTACGTTACAACCTAACATAAATTGTTGTTATTAATGTATTTTTGTGACCACCCTGTATCTCAAAACTAGATCACACTCCAAGAAAATTCAGCACTAACACAACACAGAACAACACACAATTACCAAATAAACATCAATAATATGTCAATTATCAGAAATATACAAGATACAAATAAAAGAAAAATCACCGAAGCTTTCTGCATTTACAACCTCCCAAACTTTAATAGATGCCCTGGAGATTGCAAAATAGATCCTATACAGAACTTAATAATGCAAAAATCACCTTTTTACAAAAGTTTATTAACAGACCAACCAACGAATCAGGGAGGATAGTCCAAAAAATCAATAATCACGAAGCAGTTCCATCTGAGGCCTAAATAAAGGCGAAAGCTATTGCCGGGACTCGCTTTTTAAGTTTTTATGTTTGTAAATAAAGTTTTACAGTGATGTGTAAAGATTAAAAAAATAAATTTTATTCTTTATAATTCCATCTGCAACTAAGGGTCTTTTTTAACATATATATAAATATGGGACGAAAAATAGCTTGTATTCCAAAATATATATATATATATATATATATATATATATATATATATATATATATATATATATATATATATCATATATATATATATATATATATATATACTTTTTCTTCTCTATCTCTCTTCTTAACATATATATATATATATATATTATTATGTCTCCCAAAAGTAAGTGTGCTGATGTCGTATTTAATTATGTATTGAACTTACCTGAAATTACAAGTTATCTCCTTCTAAGTATGGTATTTACAGGAGGTTGCACCGAAGTGGTTCCAACGTTTCTTTACTGTTCGCGCTGGCAGTACCGGAAGTGTTTCCTGAAGTGTGCCACTACGTGTTACAGTATTTTTATGTTTCCATCGTCCCCAAAATGATGACCCTTCAACTTCATTTTCAACTTAGGAAGAGTTGGCAGAAATCGCACGGAGCTAGATCTGGGCTGAATGGAGGATGTAGAAGTACTTGAATGTTTTTCTTCACCAGAAATTCTATAATTGAGAGCGCAGTGTGAGATGGCGCGTTATCGTGGTGCAGCACCCAATCGTCTGCAATGTCTATTACAGTTCGCTGAACTCATTTCGAAGTCGTTCCCAAGACATCTTTGTAAAGACATGATTAACTGTCTGTCCTGAAAGTACAAATTCCTTGAACACAATACCACATTTGTCCAGCAACAATCATTGTTTTCACCCTTGGACTTGCTCATATGTGCTTTTCTTCTGACGAGGAGAATTTTTAGTGTGCCATTCCGCACTTTGCGGTTTGGTTTCAGGATCGTATTCAAAAACCCATGATTCATCGCCTGTTATTACTTTATCCAAATTGAGCTCGTTTCGATTCTTAAACCAAATCTGACAATTTTAACCCTGTTCACTCTCATCACAAACAAGTCTTTCGGCACTAGTTTGCACAAGTTTTTCGCATGTGCAAATGTTCTTAAAAATTCTATGAACTGCATTTTTATCAAAACCAGTTTTCTTCTGCAATCATTCTGACACTAGACTGATGATTCTATATATCACACAGCTCTAACTAACTTCTACATTTTTCATCGTTTGTTGACAAGATTTGGTCTTTTCCCCATCGGTCGTCTTCAGCTTTCATTTATAAACCTTCTTTAAAAAATCTTTGTTTATGAAAACCATGGGTTCTCGATAGAGTGGTATCCCCATAATCGTTTAAAAAAGCAAATGTCTCAGTGGCAGATTTACATTTCACACAGAATTTGATAGTGTACCGCTGTTCAATATTTACCTACATTGCAAAAACGTAACGAGGATAAAAAACACGCCCTTACACAAAAGATGCAGTGCAAAAATGGCACAGAAAGAACACGCCCATACATAAACAGATGTAGTGCAAGAGTGACTTTATAAATCTAGTTAAAACTGATATGGATATGTAGCCTAGGTAACTAGCTACTCGTATACGTCACGGAGGAGATACATTACTCAGTCGTTCATAGGATATTCAGTAAACTTACTTTTGGAGACAGAGGAATATATATATATATATATATATATATATATATATATATATATATATATATATATATATATATATATATAATAATAACCATATATATATATATATATATATATATATATATATATATATATACATATGTATATATATATATATATATATATATATATATAATAACATATATATACTTATATATATATATATATATATATATAACTTTTTATATATATATATATAATAATATCTATATATATATATATATATATAGTTTATATATGTATATAACATATATATATATATATATCTATATATATATTATCATATATACTCTCTCTCTCATATATATATATATATATATATATAATAACTATATAATATAATATAGATATTTATATAAATATATATATATATATATATATATATATATAATAAATGTATATATATATATATATATATATATATATAATAATATAATAATTAATTATATATTATATAATAATAACAACAATATATAATAATAATATATAATAATATATATATAAATTATATCATATATATATAATAATATGTAATAATAATAATATATAGCAATAACAATAATATTATATATGTATAATATATATAATATATTTCTATAATATAACTATATATATAATAATATATTTATATATATATATATATATATATATATATATATATATATATAATAATAATATATATATATATATTGCATAAAAATATTTAAGGAGTGTCAAATTGTCTGGGTCAAAGCATGCCTAATTAGTGATTTTTTAAAGAAGATATCTTTATATTGGAATTTCGTTTTGGTCAAAGTTCACAAACTTTATGGTGTTCAATCTACACTAGAATTACTATATTATTAAATTCTTGTTTTCACAATGAGACTGTGAGATCGGAGTCTAGGAACTAGTTTTGTAGTAGGAGGAGCCGATTTTTTTGTGGGATGGACCAGAACAGGTGCCGGGCCGTAAATTTCAAATTTACAGGGCCGGAAGGTTTAATCATAAATTGTTGCTAGGTTGAGGCTAGCCTCTTAGTATTAAGTTCAAAGTTGTTTCTGGCGGTCGGAAAATCAAATTTAAGAGGAAATTGGAATCAGAAAAGAGAAAATAAATCTTTGTTGTATGGTCTAGCAAGATCATATTAAAATATTATTTCTTTAAAGTTTTACTTTTATTTATTTTTATTTCTTTTAATCCTTTCAAATTCAAGAATGATTTTAAAAGAGAGGAATTGCGACTCGCCATTTGCGACATTTTTAACCTTTTCTGAAGTGTCTTAAAAATGCTTAGAATTTTTGACAATATATATATATATATATATATATATATATATATATATATATATATAGAGTATCGTATGTAGAGAGATATATATATATATATATATATATATATAACTATATATATATATATATATATATATATATACTCTTCTTTATATATATATATATATATATATATATATATATATATAGTGGAGTATGTTGACGGATTGATTTCTTTCTTCTTTTCTTATATATAGGTTGTTAGTTCTTGATGGTTTCAAAAAGGCATTGTTAAATTTCATGTTGGTGCTTCAGTCTGGTCTTCAGCTGCTATTTGTTATCTGCTTCTTTTCCCAGGGTGACCAGCTATGTAGTTGAAGTAGTTCGGCTCTGTAATCTTCTTGGATTTTTCTGTATGTTTTTTTTTCTTTTTCATCTTCGACTTTTTCTCTTGAACAAACTTCTTTTTTGAGTTTTTGATTTTTTTTTAAATTAAACGACTTATCTTGTGCGACTTTAGAAAAAGAAGAATTATTTTTTTTTAGATTGATATTTTATTAAAAACTGCATAAGAATACATATAAAGCTTTCGTTGCAAATAGCAACGGTTGAAATAATTTTTAAGATTGAAAATTTAAAATGAAATATTATAATTTATAAATGTTATACCATAATGAATTTTTCCTTTTTCTTTTTTAAACACTCTTTATGCTAAACTTTTCTTTTTTTACAATAATTTAATTACTACATAATACTTCGCGCCTTAAAAGCGGAGCTATTAAACACTAAAATGAACTTTTGTTCCTGTTGCTCAGTAGATGAAATGGTCTTCATTGAAGGCGAATCAACAACTGAATGAGGAAGTTGCGTAGCCATGAATGAAGCTTGATATTGATTTCTCTGGTGCGATTTTGAAGGAAGTATGGATCACTACGAATAATATAGCTTGAATGAAAATATATACAGTGATAGTGTTATGAGGTTCGACTCCATTGTAGTAAACATATCACTATATTGAAAATGATTCCTCTTTAATATAATTAAAAAATATATATATATATATATATATATATATATATATATATATATATATATATATATATATATATATATATATATATATATATATATATATATATATATATATATATATATATATATATATATATATAATGTTGTTTTCGAAATCAAACGTTACTTTACGCGCACCGATATGAAGGAAAAAGAGTTTATAGGTCTGAAACTTGGGATATAATCTATATATGGGATAAGGACGAATCCGTGTAAATTTCAGTCTGTAGGATGTATGTAGAGGGGGGTGGTCACCCCCGAGAGCGTAACCGCTACGCCCTCGTTTATACCCTTTTGGCTTTCCAAACCTGAGATTGAGATTAGGCTTAAGACGAGTTAAGCTCGAGCGTGATGACGTAATCTCGTCTCCGACGAGATTACGTCAGCCTTTCTCGGCCGCCGCCCTCAATACCGCCCACACATAACATCTTCATTATTATTACGTCCCGAGAAGATTCGATTTCCGAAGGAAATCGAATCTGAATCGGCTCAATCTGCTGAGGATCGTTTTTGCACTCCGACTTTGGATTCCACCAAGGTTTCTTCTTCGCATCCGGTTCTAAGTTCGATCTACGTGGGTTAGAGTTAACGTATCGCTTTAAACTTGGTATATGTTCTATGCAAGGTGATAAGCGATCCACGCAGTTTTGGCGTGTGGAATTCTACTTAAATGCTACCCATGCATAAGTCATTCGTCCTGAAAACCATGTTAGGCTTAACGTATCCGGGCTAAATTTGGATCTTAAGGCTATATGACAATATGTCTCAGTTGGAAGCAAATTACGTATCTCTATCCCAGCAAGAGACTTACTAATAAAATTCGTGATCAGTAAAGAGGACTGAGAAACTTGGAAAGGCTGGAGGATTCAGGAGTCAGGAGACGGAGATGGAAGCAGATTGGTTTGGAGTCAGGACCCCCCCACCAGAGGGTTCTCAGTTGAAAAAAAAGGAAGAAGAAATGCATGGAATTCAAAAAGAAGAGGAAGAAGAAAGAGAAGAAAGGAAGAAGAAAGGAAGAATGAGGAAGGAAAGAATAAAGAGGAATGAGGAAGGAAGAAGAATGAAAAAGGAGTCTGACTCAACTCTCCGGTGCTGGAGCCGGTGCGCTGCTGAGTTAATAAACATTCGTATAACAACAATGTTGATGTCTTTATATAGGTTATTTGGTCTGTAGATTTCGAAAATATGGTTTCAGAACCATTAAGAAAAAATAAATCAATAAATAAATAAATAAATAAATAAAATTTCTTATTTTTTTATTTATAACTTATTTTAATTAAAATAACTTATAACATAGTAATCAGTAAATCAAACACACCATCCATCTACCTTCCTGTGCCTCTGTCCCGGGTTGTAGTCTGTCAGTCTCTATTGATTCAGGTCAACGTTTTTTACTAAGGCTGTAACATTGCCCATACCCTAAAGCAGTAAGTCAGTTAAATCAAACACCATCCGTCTACCTTCTGTCACCCTCCTGTCCAGTTGTGATCTATTGATCTACAGCCAGTTATGGAGTCAAATTTTTACTAGTGTAACGTTTTACACATACCTAAACAGTAAATCAAATCATTACTATCCAACCACCATTCATCCACCTTCCTGGCCATCCTTGATCTATTGATCTCTATTGATTAAGTCACGACTTTGATATCATTGGATAAACATAGCATAAAATCAAGTTCTTTACAAAGATCAATCAATATATGTCAACATAATACCAAGTTTTCACATTAATAAAATTAACATAGGTCTGAACTAAGAATATAATACACAATGACAACTGGCCCATCAAACAAGATAAACTGTAAGCTTGATTACTTAGTTCACGCTTATATAAATAAAATGCTAACCTTGCTTTACAAAAAGATGTATATATTACACTTTATCAAGCATATCTCTAGCCTTAACAATGTTAATTTTACATTAACATGGTATTATTTTACCAAAAATTTATCACAACATTCTGATTATATCATATAATCAACGAATATACCCTAACATAATAAGGTTTCCACATCAATAAAAGCTAACATATCATATGAACTAAAAAAATAATGTAAAGACATTAACACCTCTTAAACAGGAATAAACGGTTAACATTAACAAGTTCCACACTTAACACCTCTAGAGCATTCTTGCCCTTTTAAGGCTTGTAACCTGTTCTTACTTTTCCATGACATCTCTTTGCATTGAAGGTCTAACTGCATGACACAGTAACATACATTAATAAAACACTTAGCATGTCTGACTATGAATATAACCCACAACGTGACCTAACACATCTTAAACAGGAGTAAACGGTTAACGTTAACAAAGTTTCACACATAACACCAGTAAAGTAACTAACACAGCGTACCACAAACGTAACTTATTCACACTTTTCTAACATATCGCTTAATTTTACATTAAGACTGTAATATTTGACAAAAATTTACCATAACCGTGTGTAATTATCATACTGATCAACGAATATGCTCTAACATAATAAGGTTTTCACATTAATAAAGCTAACATAGCATCAACTAATTAGAAAAATAATGCTATAACAACAAAGCTAACACACATAGCATGAATAAACTATTAACATTAACAAAAGTTCCACACTTAACAAAACAGTAAACTAACTAACATAACATCCAAACGTAACTTATTCACACTTGGTCAAGTATGTCTCTAACATAACAATGTTATTTTACATTGTAATATTTAACAAAATTTAGCATAACCTAACTTAACCAGCATAATACTAATGGATAAAGACAAACAAAGTAAGTTTTTATTCTCTGTAAATCTAAACTATGAACATAACATACATAACAATAAAATCAAAATTCAGCATTAACATCTTAAACAACAAAGCGTACATAAGGGAGGGCAGTAAAACAAGTTTTCAGGTATAACATATTATTTTCAATAAAAGAACATTAAATAAATAAACCATTCAAACATATAAGTTTTTATTTTAAATATATTAATCCTTCTAATCAGGGGGACATAGGATTCTGTATAATTCAAGTTCTATATGTTTCTCCAGAGATTTAACACCATCCGATAGGATGTAAGCATAAAATACAACCAGCGGCACTAAACCATTTTCACGCATATTTCGGTTCAACAGCACTCATTCTCTCATACAAGAGTAAACGTATCCTGACTGATAGTTATTAAGGCATTTCAGCATACACTGCATTATATCAAACCAGCATTTTTCAGGTATAAATATCGTGAATTACACCATGAGCTATATGAATTAAATCCTAAGTATGTCAACATCTTTAAGATGAGACTTTTAGAAATCCGTTTTCATGTTAACCAGCTGTTATATTTTGGATGATGAACTTTAAAGTGAGCCTTCATACACATGCACACTTGTAGATGTTGAAGGCATCGCTGGGTTTCCAACTGATTGTGCATCAATACTTTAACATTATCAGATGAATCAAAGAAAAAGCCAGCATATTCTATTACTAGCATATAAACTCATGCTCGCGATTTCAACAGCGGACGATGTGTCAGATGACACATACTCAGTCTTCACCCAAGCTTCAACACGCTGTCGATAATCTTAAGGAATTCTTCAACCGACATGAATAAAAATTCTACAACTACTTTTTATCAATTGGAATACAGGTAATATAGTGCTTTCCATTCGTTTTACGAAAAGATATGACAGACTTTGCATCGTTGGGTATTACATTGAATCTAGCTACCTTAAAGAGGACATTCATGGGAGCAGAACAGAGATTCTTCATACCAGCTGGCTGAAAAATGTCTTACTGACAGAAATTCGTATGTACATAAACAGATCTAAAGGTAATGAGATTCTTTCTTTCAACTGATAAGAAGAAAGTATTAAACAGGAAGCCACGACATTACGAACATTGTTAAGTTGGGTGAGGTATTTTATTTAATAACTAAGATAATAACAACAACAACAATAACTTACATAGTACAAAAATAGGTTCTTTATACTCTTCACCGAATATATCCTAACGTGAGATTGTTTTCACATTTATTTAAGCTAACTTTGCTTTACCAGAATTAAAAATATAATGTACAATAGCAAAATCTAACACCTTACGCTAGAATAAATAACTAACATTAACAAAGTTCACCCTTGTAACCATTATTTCTCTTTAACCATACAAAACTTAATTATTAGAACCTGGTATAACTGGAAGATATCATTGTTAATTATACATTAACAATTGATTTATACGACTCTATCTTCAGTTAAACATAACACAAACAGATAAGTTCTATACTAACTATCGAATATATGTGTTAACATAACAAGGTTTTCATATTAAAAAAGCTAACATAGCATCATATGGATTTAAGAAAATAATGTACAACGACGAATCTATCACAGCTGCATGAATAAGCTGTTAGCATTAACAAAGGTCCAAACAACAGTAAAGTACATAACACTTCGTCCAACAACTATTCATACTTTTCATGTGCATATCTCTAACTGTCAATGTTAATTTTATTAACATCGTAATATTAGCAAAAGGTTTAACATCTTAAAAACTTTCTCTAATCTCATATGACAAACAATATAATACTTTTGATGTAAACTTTCAAATGTTTTATCAACTGTAACGACACAACAAAATTCATCAAAACCTCGTCTAAATATCCTAATCCCCAGCGAATAATCGCAAACACTGCTAACAAAGGTTTTAACCAAACATAGCCAACAAAAATAACAAAATTTTATCTTAAAAATGTAACATAAAAATAAGTTCTTTGAGTAAAAATATCACAGTAAGCGTAATAATTTACTGATTTTAAAACACAATAAATCAATAAATCAGTAAATCAAACCACCCATCCCTGCAGTCCCCTACCGTCCCACCCGCCTGTGATCTATTGAACTATTGATTCAAGTCATATTTCAAGTATCATTTTGGACAAACATAACATAAAAATAAGTTCTTTATGTATACTAACGCCTACGAGATATATGCTTGCTTAACAAAAGTTTTAACGTAATAAAGCTAACAAATCATAACTGCGACTAGGAATATAATGTACAAATGCAAACCTAACATACCTAGCGTATGAATAATCAGCTAACATCCTGAAAAATTCCCTACTGATCAAGGTAAAGTAGCTAACAGGTCATACAATACTCGATATGTTCCCACTTTTCGAGCCATATTAGCAACAGGTAAAGCCGTATTATCTAACAAAATCCCTTAACAAAGTGAACAATCTATCAAAGAGGCCACCATCTTGAACTATGAATTGACACTATCTTCATCAAAATGTCACTCGTCTCGAGTATAACATCATTGAAGCCTAGGAATAAAAACGTAGACATTAGCAAAAGTCTAGAGAAAACCTAACATTATTCAACAAAACTTAACCTAGACTCATGTTTCTAACACATCATCGTCAGTTAACCCAGTAATATCTTACGAAACTCATCATTTCTCTAACCAGTCAGTGTTATTTCCACATTGTGTAATATTTAACATAACGTACCTAACTTACGAATAAACAGTTTTCATTAACCAAGAGTATCTAAAGCAACACATTACATTCCGAGAGAAAACCCAGGGGGATGCGCTCCTTGAAAGAAATCCTGCGAGGAGGTCTGAAGGGGTGTAAGCGAGCTTTACCCTCCGAAGGGGTAAGGCCTCAGCCCGAAGGGCTGAGGCCCAAAGCGCACGCAGCGAGTGATCCCCCTCACTGGGCCTGCTCGAAACCCTCGCTCCCAATTTTCTCTCGGAAAATAATCGCAAGACCTCAACAGTTATCTTCTTTATTCGTAAAGATTAAAAACACGTTATATTAACTATATACGTAATATTGGAAACCCAGCCCGATGCTCTCACATTCTCATGCGTGCAGTGGCCATAGGTTTCACTGTTCAGTCATCTGAGAAAATATAACAGCTTTGGTTAACATGAAAAACGATTTAAAGTCTCATCTTAAAGATGTTGAGCATACTCGAGGACTTAATTCGTATAGCTCATGGTGTAATCACGATATTTACACCCGAAACATGTGGTTTCCGATATAATGCAGTATACAGAACTATCAGTAAGAATACGTTTACTTCTCTCTGGCGTGAGCGAGTGAGTGCTGTTGAACCGAAATATGCAGAAAAATGGTTTAGTGCCGCTGGTTGTATTTATGCTTACATTCTATCGGATGGAGTTGAATCTCTGGAGAAACATATAGAACTTGTTCAATAATCCTATGTCACTCTGATTAGAAGGATTAATATATTTAAAAGTAAATTATATGTTTAGATCTTTATTTATTTAATGTTCTTTTATTGAAGATTATATGTTACACACCTGAAAACTTGTTTTACTGCCTCCCTTATGTACGCTTTGTTGTTTAAAGATGTTGGGGCTGGCTGTTTATTCGTGTAGTCAACCATTTGTGTATTAAGTATGTTATGTTCATAGTTGCTTTACAGAGAATAAAGCTTTACTTTGTTTGTAACATCTACCGTGGAATTATTATGCGGATTAAGTTAGGTTATGCTAAATTTTTGTTAAATATTACCAGTTTTGTAAGATTAACATTGTTATGTTAGAAGACATACTTGATAGATGTGAATAAGTTCTGTTTTTCAGATGTTCATATTAGTTACTTTTTGTTGGTGGCTTTGTTAATGTTAACAGTTTATTCATGCTTAGGTGTGCTGGCTTTGTTGTTGTACATTATTTTCTTCGTTCAGTTGATGCTATGTTAGCTTTAGTAATGTGAAAACTTTATTATGTTAGGGTATACTCATTGGTCTGTATGATAATTACACGGGGTTATGGTAAATTTTTGTTATATATTACAGTCTTAATGTAAAATAACATCGTTCATGTTAGAAAGGGTGTGAATAAGTTACGTTTTTTGAATGTTATGTTAGATTACTTTACTGATATTAAGGGTGGCTGCTGTCAACATTCTGTTCTTATTCTGTTTACAAGATGTGTTAGGTTTCGTTGTGGAGCCTCATTATAGTTCAGACAGTCTCTTAAGTAAACTTTATTAATGTGATGTTACTGTGTCAGTGTAAAGTTAACGCTAATATGTTAGAGATATGCTTGAAAAAAGTAAGAAAAGGTTACGTTTTG
>JABUQX010013811.1:40000-60000 GCA_015478945.1 Trachelipus rathkii
AACCCACGCTGGCTAACGCAAATCTCTTAGGTGAGAGCAGACGTGGGTTTTAAAAGAGGAAGATTAAATACAGTCGGAAAAACAGAAGATGACAAGGAGTTCCACAGAACAGAAGTGGCTGGAAAGAAGGAGGTACCACAACGAACGAATCTGGGATTTTCAATGTTCACGCAAAATTCATCCGAGAGCAAGGCACCCGTTCTGTACTATGAGGGACGCAATGGTAGATGTGAGCGGCCAATTTCCCTGAGCATCTGCCGTTGGTACCTATAAAGAAAGAGATGGCCGCAATCAACGTCACGCCCTTAGGAGATAGAGAGGGTCTAGAAAGTTTGAAAGTAATGGACAGTTATTCGTTTCTTAACAGGCTCAAACTCATCCGAATGAAGGTGGAGCTGGGCCTCCCCCTGGAATGTGAGAACAATGGAATAACAGGGCGAATAGGGCCCTTATAACTGGAGTAGATGTTGCCCGGAGGAAAAATTCCCGCAGACTAGAACAGAACTCCCAGCTTTTTGAGGCCACCTTAGCAACCGTTGTGATATGAGGTTTCCAAGACAATTTGTTGTTTATGTTCAGAATAAGAATATTTGTGTGGTCAACAAGTGAGACTTTAGAGCCGTCGAAGGAAATAGGAAAGTTAGGAGGTGTTTTTGAGAAGGAGATGTAAAAATGTTAAGTTTTCAAAGAGCGGAATTTCACAAGGTTGCAACGACCACACCGGGAAATCCCATCCATGTAGGAAAGAATAGAATCGGAAAACTGAAGACCAGAGGCAAATCTAGATGCAAAAGAAATATCAGATTTGAAATGAGTGGAAGAATGGATAGTTGAATCATCGGCACATAAGAGTGAACAGAGTTAGAAGTACAGCTGAGGAGATCGTTGATGAAAAGTAAGAATACAGTTTGATATAAAACAGAACCTTGCGGAACAATACAATTAACAGCAAAGGTAGAAGAAGTCGCTCCGTCAACGAGTCCTGATATGGAGCGGCCAGAGAGAAAACTTGACAAGAGTAAGCAAAGAGAAGGAGGAAACCCAAAGGAAGGGAACTTAGAAAGTAGTGACGCATGACATACTCGATCAAAAGCTTTTGATATGTCGAGCCACTACACAAGACTCCCCATAATCCCTAAGGGCAGAAGACCATAAACCGTTAAATAGGAGATATGTCACCAGTTGACTCTGAGCGTCTAGAGACACCTTTGGTGAGTCTGAAGAAGAATGAGACTCCAGATTATCCAGGAAATGAGAGTTAAGAAGAGTTTCAAAGATTTTAGATAGAATATAGATGAGAGCTATAGGACGATAGTTAGAAGGATCATTTGCACGCTTCCAGCACTGAGGAAATGTATTAGTATAAAGGTATGGAGAGTAGAATTGAACGAGGGCAGGCGCCAGCTCAGAAGCACACTCCCTCAAAATATGAGGAGGAATACCATCCGGGCCAATAGACTTCCTGAAGTTCATAGATCTCAGAATCCCATGCACTAGATCATGCATAATCATGGAAAGAGACACAGGAAACCTGAGAGGAGAAGGAGTAGGAAGAGGGATGCCGGAATCGTCCAGGGTAGAATTAGATGAAAAAAGGAGACCAAAGAGATTAGTATTTTCAGTAGGAGAGTTAGCTACAGAACCGTCAGAGTGGATAAGAGGGGGAAAGGAAGATTTACAAAAGTTATTAGAGATATTTTTGGTAAGAGGCCAGGAATTTTTATCAGTAGGGAAGCCAAGTAGGTTGTCGCACTTTCTTTTAGTGAAAGATCCCTTAGCCTTTCGAATAATACCCTTGCAACGGTTCCGAGCAGAAAGAAAATTAGTAAGAGTGTTAAGAAAACGAGAGTTTTTCCATATCCGATAGGCAATGTCTCTCTCCTGAATAAGCGAAAACAGGCCCCATTAAATCAAGGATTTTTTGGAGAAAAAGATTTAGTTGAAGATGAAATGAACCCGCTCATTCCCTCGGTGATTACGACCCCTACCTTTTCCTTTGGCTGACCAGTCTCAAAGGCAGGAAGATTCATTCCAAGCATAGATAGCAAAGAAACGACGCAACGCCCCCCAATTAGACCGATTAAGGTGCCAGAAAGTATTTTTGGGGCATGGTGGAGCTGTTGGAGAAAAATCTTTATAATTAAGAGCTACGAGATTGGAAAATGGAGTATTTATATCGAGAAGGGGTAATAGTGAAACATAAATCAAGCATGTTCAAAAATTGGTTAGATCGATCTGGGATATGTGTAGGTTCCTTAATAAACTATTCTAGATCATTGAGAATACTGAATGTTTTGGCCTCCTCCTCCTCTCCTGCATCAGTATGAGAGGAGCCCAACCACTCAGTGTGATGTACGTTAAAATCCCTTAAAAAAAGACCTCAGCATTTGGATGGGAAGAAGTAGCAGCCTCATGAGAAGTAGTAAGATGTTCAAAAAGGAGGTGAAAATCTGTTCCATTTAGGGAGCAGTAGCAGAAATACAAGATAATGGTATTATAAACTTTTATTATTATTATTATTATTATTATTATTATTATTATTATTATTATTATTATTATTATTATTATTATTATTATTATTATTATTATTATTATTATTATTATTATTATTATTATTATTATTATTAATAGTATTATTATAATTAGTAGTATTATTATTATTAGTATTAAAACGAATTACTGTCGTAAGTATTAGTATTAGTAGTAGTAATAATATTAGTAATATTAGTAGTAGTAGTAGTAGTAGTAGTAGTAGTAGTATAGTAGTAGTAGTTGTTGTAGATAAACTTATTTTATAACCTCTCAGTTTTTATGTTAAGTGCTTCGTTTACTTATTTTGCAATCAAATATAACGTTGTCTTTGATGAATGATCTTTTAATTATTGTTTCAGAACTGTTTGTGCTGCTGGTGTAAAGTGACTTTTGTGATGTGTTCTTCCTAGACTTGTAAAATGGCATCAACTTCTTCAGGTAGTTCGTCACACAAGTTAAGAAAAGATTTTTATGTCCCTCTTGTTGGCTACATTTCCAATCAAATCGTCGGAGCCAAACTACCTTCTAGGGCCTACAAGGTTTAAACGTTTTTTTTCAGTTGTAATGTTAACATCGAGGAAAGATAGCATTGTGGTGATTCAGGAACACATTTTATTTTTTGGCCATCAAATTCTACTAGAAGAACTGACCACTGCATTGATAAGTTACTCAAATTCTATGATGAATGGAAACGTTTAAAGAAAAAAGTAATAGAACAGCTTATGGCAGAAAACAAAGAAGAGAAGCTAATACTGGATCGGTAGCTACTATTAAGCCCGATCACTTCGGCACAGGCTCAATCAGATGCTTTGGCACAAATGAAAGTGAAGAGGATAAAAATTTCTTAATGCTTTTGGCATAAAAGGACGATCGGCCTTCATAGTTGAATTAATATGTTAAATCAGAACTGAAACACAAGGAAGAATGAGCACTGAAGCTCACTGCAATGAAAGCTGCTAAGAAAAAAAAAAAAAAAAGAGCGACGTCTGAAGAAATGGAGCTTAACTTGTTTGCTACTCATCAGCTGCTACAATAAGCGAAGTGATTCAACATCAAGTAGCCTTCAGATCAATGATCCAGCAAACAGCAACAACAACCTTGCTTAGCTTAACTACGCTGACTCAGCCCAACAGCAACGCAGGTTCCAACAGAGGTACATTGCAGTTTTTTGCTCCCTGTTTCGCTGAAGTTTTTGATCGGTGAAAAATCACTGATTTAAATGAGGTTTACATATTAATGGCTGCTGCAGAAGCTTTGGGGCGTAATACTGAAAACCTGGTAATAAATCGCACTTCTTTTTAACGCCTTAGAAAAAATTTAGAGAAGCGAGACACACGGAAATTTAGCTTAAACAACTGCTAAGAATTAGTGTTGCACTGGGATGGAAACCTGATCCCAGCACTCGCAGATGTTGAAAAGGTTGATAGACTGGCAATAATAATAACTTATCGAGACAAGGAGCAATTGTTGGGAGTCCCTGAAATCCCAACAAATTCAGGAGAAGAGCAAGCCATGGTTGTTTAACAAGTAGTGGAAAAGTAGGGTATAGCCGAAAAAATTCAAGCACTTTGCTGTGATACTTCAGCAGGCAACACAGGTCGAGTAAACGGTGCTTGTCCAAATCTAGAAAAATTGTTTAATCGTGGCCTGTTGTACCTCCCTTGCCGTCATCACATTTTTGAGTTAGTTTTGAGGGGCTGCTTCTACTCACTAAAGGGTGAAACTTCAGGTCCAGACATGGCGCTTTTCAAATGATTTAGAGAAACCTGGA
This sequence comes from Trachelipus rathkii, assembly GCA_015478945.1. NCBI lineage: Eukaryota > Metazoa > Arthropoda > Malacostraca > Isopoda > Trachelipodidae > Trachelipus > Trachelipus rathkii. The sequence continues at coordinate 44,304 of JABUQX010013811.1, forward strand.
CGAAACTCGACAAGAACCTTTACATAACTGATAGCAATGAAGTGCCTGATGATGTCCTCTCTACCATTCTTAGATTTCTTGAACACCACCTTTCTGCGCAGAAACAACAGCGAAATGATTGCCGAGAATTGTTGAAGTTAACGGTGATCTTTCTTGGCGGCATTCTGAAGAATAGGATATCGTTTCTTATACTAGGAACCGTAAATCATTCTGGGTGGAAGACAAATGCAATTTATGCAATCAAGATATACCTGTTTCAAGATAAAGTTCAGTTATCTCATAGAGAGAAGAATTCTTTAAGAAGAATATGTATTTTTCTTTCTCGAGTGTACGTTCGAGCCTGGTTTCTGTCACTAGAAGCATTTAAAGCACCTTACCATAATTTCCTATTCATGCGTCAACTGATAAATTATCAAGATATTATTGATCCAGAATTCAGTAAGGCTGCTAGAAAAAAATTTCCAACCATCTTTGGTACTCAGTTTCAGAAACTGTGGCTCTATCCTTATTTGATGATATTCCAACAGCAGCGGACAAGGGCAATGTGTAGGCAATTATCTTTTTGGAAGCAGATATGAGTGAAAAAGAGGAAGAAGAAAAATCAACTGAAGAGGTACATTCTACGCCAAAATGATTTTTATTCCTTTACAAACATCGAGTTTTCGTCTTTATGCTCTAGTACAAAACTTCCTTACGAAAATTTTTCTATGAACACTGATTTCCTCGACACAAGGACCCTTTTCAACTTATGGAAGGATGATCGTGGTTATAAAAGTGGAATTGAAAAACTTGAGAAGACAGTTGTTGTGAACTACATTGCAGAAAGAGATGTCAAACTAATTGAGGATTACAATAACATTCTCACAATTTGTTTTACAGTTGTTTTACAGATCGTTTCCGGAGACCGTAAAAAAAATCCTCTCTTAGGAAAAAGTAATGTTTAATGTTCATTCGTTCACACTATGTTTTGAATCAGAAATTATTGCTGTAAATAAAAAGGCGTTTCACTTATAGAAGTTGTGTGCGTTATTAAAAAAAAAAAGAACTAATATTTCTTAAATTTTTCATGTTATTTCAGAAATTTTTCGAATTAACTTTTGGGGGGAAATTTGATTAAGAAAGTTTATAAGCAAGTGCTGAGTTGCCTTCGATTGTGTCCCACATATATTTCTCTAAGATCAAAAAAGAAATGGTTTGAGATAGTGAAAGAGTACTGCCCACTTTTGAACTGGATTTTATCGCTGCGTATTATACTATGTTCGCTGCGTATATGTTCCAATTTCAAGGAGTTTGAAGGTCAATTAGCAGTTATCCGATTGAGCTGAAGTTTTGCACATCCCGTTTTTTTTATTATTGGAACAGGATTAGGAGGTGGAAGCAGCAAAACTTTAACTTGCGGAAAATTACCTATATCTACAACCAACCCTATTATATATATATATATATATATATATATATATATATATATATACTCTATATATATATATATATATATATATATATATATATATATATATATATATATAACCAACAACATATATATATATATATATATATATATATAACATATATATGTATATATATATATATATATATATATATATATATATACTGCATATATATATATATATATATATATATATATATATATATATCTATATACATATATATACTATATATATATATATATCAATCTAAATATAATAATATATATATATATATATATATATATATATAATAATAATATATATATATATATATATATAACTAACTATATATATATATATATATATATTTTTATATCTCAAACATATCTATTATATATATACTATATATATATATATCTATCATTTTGGTGTATGTGTGTTTGTATAGGCATACATTTTTAATACCTAAAGATAGGAAATCTTATCTAAAAATGAAATTCTGGAGCTACATAAAGGAAATATATTTAGCAGGTATGTGTGTGTGCATGCTAGTTTCTCTCTCCTCTCTCTCCTCTCTATACCATATGTATATATATATAATATATATATATAATATATAATATATATACTATTATATATATATATATATATATATATATATATATATATATATATATATATATATATATATATTCTGCCATGCTATAAATGTCTCTCTCTCTATATACTATATATATATATACTATATCTATATATATATATATCTACTATATATACCTCTCTCATATTATATTTTTTTTAACTTCACGTAAGATGAAAAACAAAATAATTTTTTTTTATTATCTTTTTAAAATTTGTTTTTTCCAATTTTTTTTATTTTTATTCTAAGAAAAAAATTGCTTCTTTTAAAGGCGCGTCTATACACTTATATAACAAATTTTTATTATTATTATTCTTTTTAATGTCATGGTTTCGTTGTTGTTGTTGTTGTTGTTGTTGTTGTTGTTGTTGTTGTTGTTGTTGTTGTTGTTGTTGTTTTGTTGTCGTTTTTGCTTTTAATTAAATTGCTACATGTCTTTTTTTTATATATTTATAAATAGATTCTTAAATAAACTTTTTTATCAAGATTAAATGTTTGTTAAATCTTTGAGGAAGTTTATTTATATTACGAACCAGTCTCTCTGCAAACTATGGTTGAGAGCAAGGTTAACTATTTTTTTATTTTGCACAGCTCCATTCCATTATTTTTATTTAATGTTCGGAGTCTGCTCCATTTTATTTTATAATTACCAGAACCTGACTCCATCATTTTAAAATTATTTGACTCCTTCTATAATATTTAATAGCAAAAATTTTTTTTTTTTTTTTACTCCAGGAAAATTTTTGTTTCTTGGAATTTGGCTCTGCAGTACTGCTACAAATCTTGCTTTACCACAAACACTAATAAACAGTTTTACGAACATTATTACTTTATAGCTTTTATATAAGCAGGTTAGATGTTTTTTATTGAAACCTCTAATAAAGTCCCAACTGATTTCATCAAATCAAACCTAGATCGCTACGACTCGATCTAGCCTAACCGCACTATAGCTAACTAACCCTAACCTAGCTTAACCTAACCTACTCAAACCTAAGCCTAACCTAGATTCGACGAGATGTAGAACCTTTTTGTAGTTGTAATAAGTTTATGACTTATTTGGAGCAATATTCCTTATCAGAGAAAGTGTCTATTAATTATTATTATTATTATTATTATTATTATTATTATTATTATTATTATTATTATATTATATTATATTATTATTATTATTATTATTATTATTATTATTATTATTATTATTATTATGATTATGATTATTATTATTATTATTATTATTATTATTATTATTATTATTATTATTATTATTACTACTACTACTACTACTACTACTACTACTACTACTACTACTACTACTACTACTACTACTAGTTGTACTAAAAGTGTTGGTGGAATTATTATTATTATTATTATTATTATTATTATTATTATTATTATTATTATTATTATTATTATTATTATTATTATTATTATTATTATTATTATTATTATTATGATTATTATTATTAATTATTATTATTATTATTTATATAATTATATATATATAATATATATATATAGTATATTATATAATAATATATATAAATATATATATATATAGTATATATAATATATTAATTTATATAATATATATATATATATATATATATTATATACTATATTATATATATATATATATATATATAATATATAATATATATATATATATATTATATTATATATGAACAAAGACTGATCTCTTTATAATGATTAATTGGCCTATTTAAGAGATCACCTTGATATAGCAAATAATAAGATAGTTTTGGAATAGCGAAAAACGCTTCTTAGTTATTTCTTTGATTAATTACTTCTAATGATTATTTTACAAGGACACATTTTAAGTGTTTTTAACTATTATGATTTTAATATTTTTCCTACAATATCAATTATTATTTAAATGGGTCTTTGATAACCTTACAAGTTATTATCCCGAGAGAGCGCAAGCTGCTGGCTCTTCGAGTTCTATTTTCTAACTAACAATATTCCCTTGGCCCAGGCATTTCGGTACCGAGGCACCTCGGTGACCTTGATACTATACAAAAATAAAGAAAGAAACAATTCCTTCGGCTTATACAACAGGTTTTCTTACAGCTGTGTACCAGAAATCTGGGTAGCACTTACATATATCCTTTATAAATTTAATACTATGCAACGAATTCGGTACATAATGGTGATCTTAAAAGTTGCCTGTAACACCCCCTTCTGACAATTTTTTTAAAAAAAGTTTAGGATAGAGGAGACAGTGGCTACTAAAGTTAGAGGGTAAAACAATTTTCACCTAAAATAATAGCTCTCCTACTGGAGGCCAACTCTTCTATTTTGATTGTAACTTCTTTACTTTAGGCGTTTTTACCATCTGAAAGAAAACGGATTAGTATTTTATTTTATTTTTATTTTATTTTATTTTATTTTATTTTTTTTATTTTTTTTTTTTTTTTTAAGTGTTATTTCTCTTCTAATCTACTAAGTTAAATATATGCGAACGTTCCCTTAAATTTCTAAATGAGGTTTCCCAGTTTTTTCGATAAGTTACTTCTGTTTATTAAACTTTTATAACTTAAAAGCGCCGACATAGCGGGAGCTAGTTCTGCGACATTTAAACGTGTTTGCCGCCTACCCACCGACAAATTTTGCTCATGTAACCCTTTAGGCACAAAGACGTGTCGATTTTTATAATTGGTGTGTGGCGCCAGCGGCTGCGCTAAAAGAGCGGCTAAGCTTTTTAACATATTGCATTTATACTCTATGCGGGTCGTTTCCGAAAGCAGATCAACTAATCCACAGGTATTACGTTAAATTTTGGCCAAACATCAAAGTTGCGGTGACTAAGACCGTTCTTTGTTATCGGCGCGAGTCTCAGAGTGAACAACACCATAGTAAGAGGCTCGGCCAGTCGGAGGGGCTTAAATCATTGGGTTCCCTGCAAACGACATCTCAGACAAGCCAGCAAATTCCTATGACTTACCTCCAGGAGGCCATTACATCTAGGATTAGAGCTACACGTAGTCCGGTGCTCCATTCCCACGGCCCTACAGACTTCCTCAAATAGGCGACTCGTGAAATTCGCACCTAAATCTGAAATAATTACCTGAGGAATTCCACAGAACGGAAATAACTCGTGAATGAATGCATTCAATATTTCTCCCGAATTTATTTCTTTAAGAGGCACAGCGAACAAGTACTTACTGTAGCGGTCAATTAAGGTAAGTAGGTATTTGTATCCTCTTGCATTAGGTAACTTGAGTATGTCAACATGAACGACTTCAAACTTCTTCGTTACTTCTTTAAAAACACCGTAATCAGGACTTATACCTTGTACTGTTTTATTTTTTTGACATGCTGAGAACGTGCGGATAAACTGTTTTATTTTTTTATGCATGTGCTGAAACACAAATTCATTTTTTATGCTCAGGAGGGTTTTATTCACACCCAAGTGTCCTTTATTGTGGTATTCGCTAATTACCTTCTGCACACTCTTTTCCGGCACAAAAACGCGCGAATAGTTTAAAGAGACATCGACCACTAATTCTATCTCCTTTTTGTTATAAAAGAATTTCTGCCTTGTTAACTTCAAAGTTGTTTTCTCTCTCTTCGCCATCAGATCACTAAGGTATTTATCTGACTGTTGGTGCTGTCTAATTTCTTCAAAGTCCAAATCTCGTTTGAAATGTGAGAATAATATTTTTGCATTTTTATCAAACGTGGTTACTAAATTTATTTTTGCAATTTCCAATATGGCCGCTTCAGTGCGACTGCTATTTTCATTTCGACAAGACAGATCTATAGGTGCACATTCATTCATTACCAAGTAATAGCACGCCGTACGTCAGTCCTATATTTCTCAGCGATTGCTCATTGGCCGTCGTGAATCGGTGGGCGGAGTCACAGACTACACTATTTGAACCTGCATCTTCTCCTACCTCATCCTCATCTCGGGCAATATTATTAGCAAGTAAATATTTTAATAACGCATTTTGATTTTCGGTAATTAACTCCATCGTGATATTAAAAGTACTCAAAATAGCAAGTTCCCTCAATTCCCTAGCATTATAATTTTGTACATCATTAGCATGCTTTGTCTTATATACAAACGCACGAGAGCACGTACAGATGCGTAACAGGCTTACCAGCTAAAAATTGCACCATATTCTTGAATAATTTCGTTAAACCCCAATAAAAAGCTTGATTTACTGGCAAATAATTTTTTCGTTGTGATATTAAAAGGACCCACTATAAAAGCAAAAGAGTCCCATTCTCATCGCAGACATAATTACCAGTATTAAAAGCTTTATTTATTTGACATAAATGTACACTTTAGAGGGCAGCGACTGCTGGGAACTGAGTCGTGAGGCGTTGGACGAAATCGCTTGCTTTATATCTTACAAAGGCCTTTAGCCTCGGAGACCACGTGATTTTTTTATTAGAGCTATTTTTTCCCTTTAAATAATTATACAAAGGCAATGTTAGATTTGTAAAACATGGTATATTTTGGCGGTAAAATGAAATTCTGCCAACAAACGACCGCACTTCTTTTATAGTTACCGGGCGAGGAACATCAATTATTTCCTTAACCTTTTCAGATAATGGTGCACGCCCTTCTTCCGTCAAGTCAAAACCCAAATAACTTAATCTTTTTACCCCAAATTCGCATTTTTTTTTATTTAAACAAATTTTAAAATAATTTAATCTCTCAAATACTTGTTTAAATACCACCACGTGGTCTGATAAATCTTTGGTATCAAAATATCGTCTAAATACACGTGTACACAGGGAATGCCTTGAAGTAATATAGTTAAAAATCTCATGAAACATGAGCTCGAATTTTTAAATCCCATCGGTAATTGTCTAAAAGAAAAATTTCCGATCATTGTACTAATAGTAAAATAATGTTGATCGGCTTCTGCCAAAGGCAGTAAATAGTACGCGTTCGTGACGTCAAGCTTACTTAATATCTTAGTCCCATGAAGCCCACTAAATATATCATTTATATTCGGCATAGCAAATACATCATTTTTCGCCACGGAATTAAGTTTCCTAAAATCACACACGATTCGAACCCCTCCCCCACTTTTTCAAACCACGCTGACTCGGAAACTCCATTGCAGATGGTGCCCCCTCTTTTTAAAAACTTTCGCTCGTTTACTTAAATTTATAGCCCCTCTTTGTTTGTCGGGAAAAAACTTTAATTTGTGAGGAATACGACGAGTTTTAAGTTTATTGGAACTCGCTCATATTATGTAGCTATCCCTTTAAGCGCGAAACAAAGTGACGCTAATCCCTTCCAAGATAGCAGTTGGAAATGCTCGTCTCCTTCTCCCCCACCGTTAAAGCAACAAGTATTCCCCCACCCCCCATTTCGATTTCTTAAGTTTCGACCGCAGCGTTCCTCCCTCCCCAAATTCTCTGAACAATCATCCCAAGCTTTAAGCTGCTCTTCCCGAACCTTAAAATTTTCCGGTAAATATGCATTTATAAATAAAATTGTTTAAATTCAGAAGTACCCAGATTATTAACTATAGTATAATCACTAAAAAGTTCATTATCGGATCTACCAGAAGAAGAAATTGAGAGAGAGTATGAGAATTAAAAGCCTAAATCTCTACAAATTGTTTATAATACACCAAAATTTATACATTCCTTGCTCCTTCGACGTATTTATGTGTTAACCTGCTCTGTCTCTAAGATGCAATGAATATTAAAACGAAAATTTTCTTTTAAAACGGCTATTCCTTAAATATCGCCAAATTGCGAATTTAGTTCGTTTTAAAAATTCTACATCATAAGTTCTCTTTAAACCCAAAATCATTTGTAACAAATCTTCGCTCGTGTGAGTATACGTTAGACCACATAATACCGTCTTGAAGTTAGTCAGAATGCTTTGACTTTAATTTGACACCCAAGCCTTATATCGATCAACCTATCTTTTTTCCTTCCATAGAATGCTAAATTGCATATCCACCAGACTATCTCTCACACACTCTAAAATACATAGAGACTTCCCTTATTTTAGATGATACATTTATAATCTCCTATTTAATAACATATTAAAAGTTACTCATTTATCGTCCTTTACATTGATCGTAATAATCACACCACACTTACTTACCTTTTATGACCGGATCTTCTCCCTCACTTGCTGGCCAGCCTTATCCCGTCGTCTCTAGTATCCGTTCTCTGGAGGCCATCAGTCTTGAAGCGCCGATCTCGTGTTAAGAGCCCCATACGTGGTATCGTATGGGTTTGCATCGATACCTCATCATATTCGGATACTCAGAGCTTCATTGGAAGGAGGATGAACTCCTTGTACATGCCAGTGTGAGCACTTCGCTCGATACTCTTAAAATTACTCAAAGCTACAGTATTATTATATTATTATTATTTGATTATTAGATCTTATATTTATTATCCTGTATAAGTGTATATATGATTATATATTATTATTATTTCTAGTAAATTAACTATAGAGAGTTACATTGTTTTTTAATACATAATTTTTTGATATAAATAATGATATCTTGAAATGTGATGTTATTTCTATTATGATGTATGAGTGATGTTGATAATATATAACCTGAACAGACTGTATGAATGCTCTGCTATTTATTAGTTATTTTCATTATATATATATTGATGCTGCCAGTGAGAGATACCCAAATCTAGAAGCTAGGTGGGGTGAGTATGTATCTTATATTCCCATCTATATCTATACATTATTAAACCACAGTATCACGCCATGCAAATCATATTTACTTCAGCAAATTCGCCATAATTAGAATAATACTATAGATATGTGATACATTCATAATATATTACTCAACTGTCCTAACCTCATTATGAGCTCTCTTGCGAATGTAGTGTGGGCTGAGGTTCCTCTAGACGCTAATCTGGATAGTAGATCTGATGGAAGTCTGTGACTCTTAGATTCCATTTGCGGAAGTACAAAGAATACATAGGACAAATATATAGATTGCCGTAGGTGAATGAACATGGATTAAGCGATCTCTATGTGAGATAAAGTTGTTGATAATAATTACTAAAGTGGAGTGTTAATAAGCTCGTGATGCCGAGTAAGAGCTTCGCGATTTACAGTGGTGGCCTCGGTTACATCGTCTAGTAGCATTGTCGTCTATTTTGAAAAAAGACGGCTTTTCTTTGTACGTGCTCGTATGTCTGTGTGTCTAGCAGTTCTTTGCGTCATCATCGAGTGCTGTCCGCGATCTATCTGTGATGATATTTTGATGAAGCTTCATCTCTCTATATATATCTCTATATCCTCGTCTATTATATTATGGTTGTGTATATTCGAGGTCACTATCAAACCATGTATTGTCAATTGGTGTGTCTTGAGTAGCGGTGCTATTTGATGGATGATTCACGTCTCTCTCTCTATATATCTCTCTCCCCCTTCTCCTCGTGGGGTTTCGTATCTATTTCCCTATAAGTTCTATTATATATACAGTCTTATATCTTTTTGTTATATTTCAGATACTGATTATTCATGCTGATCTATCTGCCTAGTTATGTCATATTGTATTAATGTCTATTTTTGGGTGAGGTGCGAGATTATATCTATATATATATTCTATATCTATTATACAAACGTATCTTTCTTCACTAAGACAACATGAGTCGAATACGCGTATTTTGCGTCTTCCTATGAATCGTATCTAGGACGTGATAACTCTTTCACTTCTAAGTAAAACTTATATGTATAGGTCTCTTTTGTGGTCCATTGTTATGTGAAATTTTCATCTCTATTGAGCGTGGTCGTGAAGATGGTTGGCGTACGCTCCTCAAGCCGAGCGCAATTCACGTTTGAAGAAGAGACAGATCGTCCCCAATGGGAAATTTGTGGATGATGTGGGACGGATGTTACAATACATCATGGTCGTAGTGAACGATATGTCTCGAAAGTGGTCATATCATACGCGTGTCGTATCGATCATTCGCATTCCATTAAGTTGTTGAGAGGATCCAGGTAGATAGAGCGGGTGAACAGTAGTGTGTTTAACCTCAAGTGATATTTACCATTGTATAAATTATGCGCAAATCTAACTTGGAATAGCGGCCAAAGGCAACTGTCTTTGGAGTCCCCCCAACGAGGGGGAGGAGACTGTAGGGGTAACAGATCTTGCTCGTAGCGGGGTATGAAGGTCCTGACTTCCTTCCCCATCGGAGTTCGAATTTTCTTCTCTCCGAATTGGAGATTTGGGGGAAGAGGGGGAAACGTTCGAAAGTTTTTGCAGATGCTTTTGGTGTAGTACTTGACTTTCCCCTACTTCTCCCGGTCTTAAATCGGGGAGATCTTTTTTTTATGGCTGAAACAGATCAGGTAAAGTCCCTTCAGCCCCGTTTCTTTATTTGTTTTTATTTTTTTTTTTTGCCGGTGATTATATTTTGAAAAGGAGCTCTTTTCACAAGACTAGCGACGTTAAAAAACGTGATCTTCACCTGCTATGTCCTATTAATAAAGTTGATGAGACTATTGACCAAACGCCACTAAGACTTATTTTTTAATTCTTTTTTTTTTCTTATCACAGTCATATGGTTCCTTCACTTAAGCACTATATTTGTTTTGGCACTTTCACTTTTCCCAATATCACCACTAGTTTTTTTTTTTTTTTTAGTGCCCCCCTAGATCAGAAAGGGGGTTTTTTGTCACTGTACTGGGTCCACCAAAACTAAGAACAAAGACTTGATCTCTATAATATTAATGCCCTATTAATAGATACACCTTGAGTATAGCAAAATAATAAAATACCCTTGAATAGCGAAACGCTTCTTTAGGTATTTCCTTGTGGCTATTAATTACATCTTTAAATGATTATTTACAAGGAGTGCGATATATGTTTAACTATTATTCAAACAAGTATGTAACTCTAATATCTAATCTAATATCTTAATTATTATTAAGATGTGTCTCTGATGATACTAAGATAATCCTTACTAAGTATCTAGTCCTATATATGTAGATGCACAAGCTTCTGCTCTTATCGAGGATTCTATTTCAATCATATTGCTGATCGAGTGAGTGCGCGCTTGTGTGAGAGCCTATGTCATTCGTACCGTATACGTGTCAGCGCTCTCGGGTTGACCTTTAATCATGACTAGTATCACAATAAATATTATGGATTGTATGAACTATTATTTTACGCATACAGGACTAGAGTGCGCTGAGTGAGTACGAAGGGGATGTGCAGTTAGCACTGTGTTTGTACCATATATATCTGCTGTGGTATATGCTTATCTAGTATAATATGACCTTTTATTAATGATTGGTTATACCTATTACTATACGAGTTCTGGGTACAGGTTATATATATATATACGTTATAAGTATATATTATATATATATATTATAATATATAAAATATAATATATATATATATATATATATATATATATACTAATTATATATATATATATATATATATAATTATAATATATATATTATATAATATATATATAATGACGAAACCGTCAGGAACTAATAAATATAAAATATGCCCTTACTTTCTTTGCAAACTATTTCTAGACTAGTATTAAGATTTGGAATATTTTAGGAATGAAGTTAAAAGTAAAACTTATTATTATTATTATTATTATTATTATTATTATTATTATTATTAGTATTATTATTATTACTTTATATATTTTATTATTATTTATTATTATTAAGATTATATATTATTAATTATATATTATATTTATTAATTAGTTTTTATTATTTACATATAAATTTAGTAAAACTTGGAAAGCTCCAAAATAGAAAATGAAATGCTTTATTTATTTATTATTTATTTATATTTATTTATTATTAATTATTATTATTATTATTATGTATTATATTATTATTATATTATTATTATTATTATTATTATTATATATTATTATTATTATATTATTATATATTTATGATTATTATTATTATTATTATTATTATATTATTATTAGATCTTCTGAGATTATGTACTTGTTTAATTTATAATCGGGATATATGGATATATGAGTATGATATGATTAGTATTTATTTTTATTGTGATTTGATTTTATTTAACATTGTGTTATAGAGTATTTGAAGGAGTTTAAATAGTGAGATAGATTGCTAGTGAGAATAAATGAAATCTTTGTGTAATTTTAGATGTTAATGACAGCCCTACCCGATGAATCATACAGTTTATGGCTGATCTATGAATTATACGCTGAGTTTCTTTCCGACACTCTGAACAGTATTGATTTCTATCTTAGATTAGTGCGAGACAGAGGAAACGATTATAATTATTTAATATAATTTATTAATGTAAGGACTAGTTAAAAACGAAGTTTAATATAATCATTAGTATAATTTATTTATACGATTTTATGTTAGTGAGTTTAAATAAAATTATTTATATGATGTGTTTATTATTCCTGACAATATTAGATATAATATTAATTGATATATATTATTATATATTATGTATTAATGATGTGCATTATATAATGATGACTTTATGTATTTAAGTATATAAATATATAGTATTATATAAGTATTGCTGAATGTCTCTACTTAGTACTATATATTTATATAAGTATCAGATATATATATACAATAGTTTATTAATCGTTATATATTATACTTAATGAGAGGAATATAGAATGTTGTAGTCAGTGTATAGTATATAGTCTTTCTATAATCGATTATTCTTTTGATATAAATATGAGTTTATGTCGATTATTGTTATTTAGTTGTGTTCTGTGCAGTTATAGTGTATTTCTATGTAAATTAGTAGTGATGCTTTAATGAGATAGTGAGTGATTATCTATTATATAACACCGCTTAATTTCAAAATAACTTCAAAGTACTAAGTGGATACTTTTATCAGATGTCAAAAACTTGTTCGTTCTATGTCGAGTGAAAAATTAAAAATACAATTGATGTATAATGGTGTTAAAGATAGTGCAACCCATTAAGTTTTTTTGCGAAACCCAGGATTTAGAGCATCGTGTGAGGACCATGCTTCGAAAGACTGGGAAGTCCCCTTATAGACCTAGAAAAAATAGTTTGAAAATAGTTCTAGAAGAGCGGATAAGCCAAAAAAAAATAAATAAGATAAACTTAAAATATTGCATAAATGGACGGCTTCGTACGTTACAAATGGATGTTCTGCAAAGGAAAAGCTATATTAATTTGCTATTAATATAGATATGCTGGGCAAGAATAAAAACAAATTACTAAAACGTTAGCAGTAAGAGATACCAAAATCACAACATTCAGCGAAGTAATCCAAGAACTTGTTATTGACGTTTAAAAATTTGAAATTAATAAGAGCAATAATTACTGATACGGATAGCGGCATCAAACCATGATAGCAACAATTGAAAAATTAACTAAGGAACAATGAGGATGAGGAAAACAGAAGCTGGTAAATTGATACTGATTTATGAATGTCAAAAACGAAATGTATAAGTAATAGTTGTTTGTCCAAAAGGACCTTGATAATAAAACTATGAAAAGGACTATGTTCAATGTTGGCTAAATTACATACATGGAGGTGTGTTCAACTTTACAGTTAGCAGTGGCTGATGGTCTCCACAAACTCATTACAGCAATCTGTAATATAAGCAAGGCGAGACAGTTAGCAAAAGCAGCCACCGTACCCCAAAATTAATGGAAGTTCTAAAGCGGCAAAGCTGAAAAGTGGAAGATCTGTAGATCAAGAACAAGATGGGAAGTACATCATGTCCTTTATGCTCGAAAGGCTTCGTGAAATAAAGAGATATCTATATTATGTATGATGTGTCTCGTGCCATTCGCCGAGACTTTTCACTCATCCGTTTTGAGTCAGTGGAACCAGAATCGAAACCTTCACAATGAATCTATTAAGATATACACGCATGGTTAACTTAGCAACAAAATCTTTTGATGTCATATAGTGAGATTGGAAGGAAGTGATTTAGCAAATGACAAAAACATCGCATAGGAAGAAGGAAAGAATGTTAACTGAAACAAAATATTTTTGTCCGCCATCTTGTTGATCCACAGTTCAGTAATCTTACTCAGAACTAAGATCCTGATGTATAAAAGTCTTCATAGATATGATTCTTTGAGATTAACTAGGACTTAAGAACTGATTAGTAAGTAACGCTATTCGAACAAAAATTTGCGGTCGGAGTTAGATAGCTCAGCAGTTTCAGGAATTCTCCCTTGTGGTATCTTGTCAGATGAAGATGAAGAAGTCAAATTTGACATAATTGAATGGTACCTAAATGGGGCATGAAGAAAGCAAATGAAAAAAGACAATCTACCATTAAAAGACTTTCAACCTAAATATTCTCTAAATATTTATAAATATATCGGTCTCCTCATACACAGCTTTACTATCACCAACCTATGATCCGAGTCCAAGGACACAGATGGGACGCTCTTTACATCCATCACAACTTTCCTGTTTTTCAGCAAATGAGACATTAGAGATCAACATGTCGACTTCTCTGATTATTTCCTCTAATAACGACCTTTAGCTAACGATCTGTTTGTACCGACGTCCATTTTGTGCTGTTGAATAATCCTTTGGTGCAAAAAAGTTCAGTTTGGGAGTTCTTATGTTCTTGATTGACAGACAATTTCCACCACGAAATCCAAAAGTCGTTCTCCCTCAACATTCCTCTCTCCAATTCCAAAAGCTCCAATCACCGTCTCTAACTCATTTCTCTCCACTTCTACATGTGGCATTAAAATCACCACATATTCCATTCCTCTCTCCAATTCCAAAAGCTCCAATCACCGTCTCTAACTCATTTCTCTCCACTTCTACATGGGCATTAAAATCACCACATTTATTCCATCATAGATATTCTGTAGTTGTTCGTAAAACGCTATTTTTTTCTTGCTGTCTTCCCTGGTACGAGGCGTAGACTTGTATTACTCCTAAACTCCTACCCTCCAGTCTCAGCACCACCTCCACGAAGCACTTATGTACATCATCACATCCTCCACTCTTCCAGCTAAGCGTAAGTTCAAATTGCGTTGTCGAAATCGTTATCCATTTTCACTCCTAGTCAAAAACCGAAAAGATCCGTCAGGGTTCCGAGGTCTCACTTGCTCATCTTGAGCTGGTTTTAACCACTGCCGGCTATTTGGTCCTGTCGCAGTTTCCCAGAACCATCATTTAGTATATTCTAGAAAGCTATAGCCCCCCCAATTGGGTTACAGGGATCCCTCAACGTTCATTTCAGCAGGCAGCATTTCTTTTCGACTTAAGCTGCTGCACCTCTCCAAGGTTAGATGGTCCCTTGCCGTGGTAGGGTTGATCTCCACGGCTGGTTTGAACTCATTTGATAAAATTTTCCATTTTCTTTTTGATCAGATATTGTACCATTATAATCAATAATAATTATTTTTATCATGAATTTTGAAATTATTTAAGGTCCAACCTTAACCCATTTTTTTTATACAGCTTTAACGCCCTTTACCACGGCAATTCAGTGAATGTTGTGAACTATCGCCTTCTGCAGAAGTATACTTTTATTCCAAACTCCGAGAGGAATTGGGGTGATCGCTGCCACAAAAAGCTGAAGGAAAGATGGTCGAGTTTTCTAGATGTCCTTGTAATTCAGTTTAAGTATCAAAAAACAAGCAATTGTATTGGTA
>JABUQX010013811.1:70000-75009 GCA_015478945.1 Trachelipus rathkii
GATAGGCCTGAGAAGGAAGGAAGCCAGAGTTCATAAAAGAAGTGAGAGAACCTGCGAAAGAAGCTGCGAGAGAAGCAGCAGAAGTTGCAAAAGAAGCTGCAAGAGAAGCAGCAGAGAGAGAGAGGCTGCTGATAAGCGGCCAGAGGGACATGAACTGGAAGCTCATGGAGGATTGAGTTACAAACAGGCAGATTATATTAAGACCAAGTCGCGAAACAGTGATGTCAAGGCTAAGGGTCCTAAACTCCCTTATCCCTTCACAGATAAAAGGATAAATAGATTGCTATTTATAGAGAGATTCGAAAGATTTGAAGAAGTTAATGATTGGGACATAAAACACTGGGCGTTTCATCTCAGTGCTCTGTTGACTGGAAAGGCTCTTGTAACTTACTCGCGCATACCAAAAGAAGATTCAAAAGATTACGATAAATTGAAAAATGCTTTTTTATTATGCTATAACCTTACAGAAGATGGCTATAGAATGAAATTTAGGAGCCCGAAGGCGTTTAATGATGAACGACTCATTCAATTTATAGACAGACTAAAGAATTATATGATAAAGTGGGCTGAACTCGCCGAAATTAATAAGGATTTTAACGATGTTGTTAATTTAATAGTCGCGGAACAATTTATGAATACATGTCCGAAAGAACTGGCAACTTTCTTAAGAGAACGGAAAATAATCAAATTAGACACTATAGCCCAAGAAGCGGAAAACTTCCTTCTGGCACATAATAAGAATTTAACATCACCAGTTAATAAAGAAGATTCTTCGAAGAAAGAAAAGAAGGATATAAATGAGAATCATCATAATCCTCTGAAACAAAGAAATCAAACGACGTGTTTTAAATGCGGAAGAGTGGGACGCAAAGCTATCGATTGTAAGAACTATAATGCTTATAGAAAGGATAGTCAGCCTAGAAATTACTATAGTAATTGGAGAGAGGGACCGAAGAGGGCGGCTGCAGCAGTAACAAAAATTGTTTACGAGTCTCAGAAACAAACTAAAGATTGCGCTCATAAAATTGAACCGACGCGCGAGAGCCAGAGTACCGAACACGAAGATATTGTTCATAGTTGTGGGTCATACGGCATTTCAGCTGTGGGATTGATTTCTTATTTTTCTTATTCCGAACCAGCTAATACCCAGTATTTACATCTTATTCTCAAATAGGGACCAATTCATGACCCCTATTTTTTGTTCTTAAACCTTTTTCACAGTAAAGTCATTTTTATAATAATCTTTTACTTATCCCGGAGTTTATTTTCTTTATTATTAATATTTATTATTTTTATATTAAATCATTAAATATATTCTGATCTACCTGAACTACTATAAACGATTTATGAGTGTATTAAGAGAGTAAAAAACAGAGATCTTATACAATCTGGCGTCATTGATGAATTCTTCACCCTGAGGTTACGTGGCTGCTCGCTCTAATCCTCAGGTCCTGCACAAATACCTTTCGTTTCCATGAAAGCCTGTACTTGGCTGATTGTCCGACGTCCTCCTCTAGTACAAGTTTGTTCATCATCATTAGAAGACAAGATTTAACTCATTGAAGGTAGTCGTAATTGTTATTGTTCATTTATTGAATTTTTTCATAAATCATTCTTTTCTCACGAATATATATTGAGGGGAAAAACGCAATTCCGTGGACGTTTACTTTCCCCTTACATAGAAACCACATTTATTTTAACTATGAACAAGTGTAATACCCAACAACCAGGAATTAAATTTGACACCCAGAGCAAAGGTGTGGTGTCGTGTTTGTTGAAATTACACTCTACAAATCGGCTATATCTTTATCTTTGACATATATATATCCTGCTTGGCCAAATGAATATTTCGGCGCGCATTTTCAAAGTTAAGTTCTATAGTTATTAATTTCGTCCTTTGTAGAAAAAATTCCTCATGCAGAAGCAATCTCTTTATCTCTTTTTTCTTTTCAGGTAAAAATTGGATAAGGTGTAAACGAGTAACTTTTCCCAAGTCGATGATATAAGTGACAATTCCAAAATGACGAAGGCTTCTATATTGGTATGTTTTTCATATGATTGGGTTTCAATATAAGGTGGGTTTCATAATAAGTGTGTAATCCAAAATCAGTTCCAATGTAGATTCAAGATTATTCAAGGCTGGTCATCAACCCCAGATTAATTCTTCTTCTTGGGTCTTAGCCCAAGATCGGTTCCCTATTAACAATAAAGATTTTAAGTTACAGTAATTTTTATCTAATTTTTATCAATTGCTTTTATTTTTAATTAGGTTAACATACCCTGTTGTATTATAGAAACATCCACGAGGGGAACTATCTCATCTGTTGGATCTTCAGTGTTTGATGAATCTTTTTTTGTGCTGATGTTCGATGATCTCTTCTGGTTTGGTCGAGAAACAAGAAGTCTGCATAAATTATTAATTATGACTGTGTAAGTTAATTTCCCATATTCTATTAATTACCAATTTTAAATATGAATACTTGCTTAATTATAGTGAATAAATTCGATTTTACATTAAACTATAATTAAAATTAATTCTTTTTCCCTTTGATTTTCCATCGAAAACTATCGAATTACGATGTTTTCAACTGAGTGACAACAACAATGTTTACACGAATTCCACTTCACTGATTTGGTAAGTTCTTCGACAGTTGGAAATATAACAAAATCTTTCTAAACTCTCGTTACTATAATTCACATTTACTAAGTTAGAAACTAATTTTATGAAAAATATAACAGATAATTACAATTATTTCACAGTTCTTCTGCAATTTAATATCACCGGTTAGTAACATTCTAATTTCACAAGTTTTGAAAATAATTACACAATAAATGATAATAATAATGAAAAAATATGATAATCAATAGGTAATTATAATATACAAATCAATAAAAACTCTAAAGCATTAGGCCTCAGGTTCTGAAAAGAAAAGATACAGCTTCCCTTTATAATTGCCTCTCCTGAATCAACATTGAGCCCCCCCTTCTAATTTCAGCCATGAATAACCCTGACTATGAAAGGGTGGTAGGATAATGCTGGAGTACAATGACTATGTTTATGAAAATTGAACCAGCTAATAAATAATAATAATGACTACATTTGAACAACACAGTCATATAATGGTAACAATGATTTATCCAATTATATACAATTTAATATATTCATTTTCAATGATGTATCCAAGAGCGACATTATAAGATCTAATCTTCTTTTGCCATAAAATCTTGCAATGGTCTTAATTATTTTAACTGTTTTTCTGATCAGTATGTCGAAATCTACATTTTGTAGTCATAAAAGATTTTTTATTTGATATAATTGTAGCACATTTGGCTAATTTTTCGTTTTAGATGAAAATTTTCTTTCAGATTTTTAAAATTTTCCGAGCAATGCTTTTCTATGCATAATAAAAAAGAGCGGTGGCAAAAGTAACGGCGGCTAACAAACAAGGCATTTTTCCGTTTGCTGAAGTTCTAAGTACAAAAGTACAGTACCTAGAGAACCAAAATATAGTGATTAGTTGAGTGCATAAATGTAAATGTCATAAATAATAGTTTATACTCGGCATCAATTAACCCTAATATGAAAATGAAAATCTAAGCATCTATATTAATTTGATTTTAAACTTTTATAATGAAGTTACTCTTGTATGTGGTAAAAAAATACCTGTTGTAAGAGTCGCGTGAGTGAGATGTACAAAATGAAAGAGTCACCATACAATAAGTGATGATGCCTGTTGTTAGTGGACAAATTAATGGTGTTAATGTTGATGTACTAAGAGATACAGGGTGTGATTGCGTTATTGTTAAGAAAAAGTATACATCAGAAGACCAGAGGACCGGAGAGAGAAAACAAATGCTAATGATAGACAATACGATAAGAGACACTCCTGTAGAGATGATTGACGTCTGTACACCCTACTACACGGGATACGTTGAGGCCATAGCGCTTGACGACGCTATCTACGATTTAATAATTAGAAATATTCCGGGGCGAGAAGTGCGAAAGGACCCTGTTTGATTCAACGTATAGCGCCCAAACGCGAGGTGCGAGGGTAACGAGAATTATACAGAAAAAAGGAATCTGTTGTCGTCTGAAGTAATAGCGGATGCTTCTCCCGCAGAACAGTAAAGGGGGGTTTTTTTTTTTTTTTGGGGAAAAAAAAAAGTGCGAGCGAGACTACGGTCCAGCAAAACGAAATGCTTGATGTAATAGAAGATACACAACAGTCGGATTGCGACGAAAATCTAACTCGTGAAAAATTTTATATACATTTTTAAAGAGAGGAGAAAACATTGAACAGATTGTAGGGCGTTAGCGAATCTAGAAAGGAAATAAGAGCAAAAAGACAATCGTTTTAATAAACGATAAAAAAGGATCCTATATAGATGTAACGAAGACCGAAGAAGATATAAAGTGCAATTAGTGGTGTCTGAGAAAAATTTAACGGAAAAAGCTCATGATTCATGTCCACCACAATATCATCATGGGGGTGCACTTGGAGGTAAAGAAAACGCAAACCCGATAAGGTGCTTTGAGAGTTTTATTGGCCAGGGATGAATGAAGAATATTTCCATGTTTTGGTTTAATTTTCGTATATATAACAGAAAACCGTTTCCGAAAGGAAAAATAGTCAAAAACAAACTGACAAAGGTTCTAACTTTATCGGAGTTCCGTGTTCATGAGAGGTCGCTGTAGACCTTAATAGGACAGAAAAACAACCCCTCACAAAATGTCCATTAATTATATCTTAATACTTTAGTAGACTATGCTACGAAGATATTCCTGAGGCCGGTACCATATAAAAAATATTAACAACCGAACAGTAGCAGAAGGCCTTAAAGTTGTCTATAACGTAGACTTGGGGGTGCCCGATGAGTATTTCTTCCGATTTAGGGACGCAATGTCGTTTCAAAGTGCAACCTGAAGTAAGTTTTATCAAGGCTGCTTAACATATAAACATTATGCTCGTCCCCTTATCACACCTACTGTGTATATAGCCTAGTAGAAA